>CM060733.1:71782618-72021468 GCA_030704615.1 Takakia lepidozioides | reverse complement strand
GTGCAAAGAACAGTGATAGGAGCAGCGATTGGGACATCAAAGTCTGCCCTCACACTAGAATGGCTCTCTCTCAAGCAGCGCAGCAGTGGAGAAGGCATCATTTCCAGCAACTGGCCTCTCAACCACCCTCGCCCATTCAACCCTCTCTCCTTCCACATGTTTCCCCACAACCAGGATGTACCAGTCGGTGGTCCAATACAGCCCCAGTGCAAACACGGCAACAATATCAGAAAGGCAGGTGCGGCGTTGGATAGGTACGAACCTAACCTGGTTTGGCCCAGAATCCATGCCAAGGTGTCCCCTTACCCTGCTCTACTTGGACTTGATGAGTACAGCATCTTAAGCAGTGATCTTTCAGCCGAATCACTCCTGCCCCCACAGCAAAAGGAGCAGTCCAAGATGGTTTATCTGAGCCCTAGTGTGATTGCACGTTATACAGACCAGATGACAGCAAACTGGAAGGGTTCTTGTTTGGTTGAAACACAAGGTGCCTTGATCTGCGGAGAGCAACAGCCCCAATCGGCCCTGTCATATTCCTCCGAGCAGCAATCAGCCATGCAGCCATTACCAGGGCAGCAGTTACAAGGGGAGCAGCAAGGGCACCAGGGGGGGAAATTGAGTACTAATAGGCAAGGGAACACAGAGAAGTGGTGGTCTGAAGCTTATCTGGCCTGTAGAGCTCGATTTGGAGCCAGGTTCGCCGGTTGCTGCAAAGGGAGTGATGCTCCGTCGTTGAAATATGTGCCAGCCTGAGGGGGGAAGTGGTAGAGCCTAATGAGCGTTTGTTGTTGATCGGTTGTAAGAGCTCGAATTGGGGATCTGTCGGGGCGCCCTCCCACCAACACCAGCGAGCAGTCTGCGAGGCGTTCCTCGGCCACGCTAGCAGCCAGCAGCATGAGGGGGGATCGTTGATCTTCCATTCGCAGCGCTGTAGATGGGGATATGAGACAACCGTTGTTCGTATCACATCAGTCCACCATAGTAACTCGATCTCAGCTTCTACATCAGCGGCCATCACTGTCTAATGTGCTGGACTCAGTCGTGGATCCTCATGATGATTACAAAGCAGAGAGGTTCGATGTAAGCATGTCAAGATGTCGCTGCGGCGAGCGTTTGTGGGGTGCGCTATGAACTTTGGATTATACTCAGTCATGATCAGTAAATCTTGGCGCTTAGCAGCACCCACTTCAATCTTTTTGACCAAACGCAGTGTATGGCCACACGGTGCACACAGTGGTGTTGCATTTCTGCTAGCCCAGATTAGATCTCGCCACTGCCGAGGATGAGTACTCATACAGTAGTGACCAGACTTCAGTGGCGCCCTGCAAGGCTTCTTGCGAAGCCTACAAAGCGTGTACACCTGCTCTGTTTCTATAGAGGCGTCATCTGAGTCGATGCTGATCAGTTTTGAGGAGCCAGGGTAACAGGGGCAATACATGGGAACAGAGGCAGTCCAAGCAAAGACACCTGATTCAAGTCCGTCCTTGATGATGGCCGCACAGTGACCGTGTCCAGCAGACCCTTGCAAAGCGGCCTGTTTGTGACAGTTACGAGCCTAGGAAACCATCCGCTTTGGCGCGAGAAGATGGCTTCCGAGTCGGATGCCGCTGGCCAGTGGTGAAACTCAGCATGCATGGAATAGTTGTTAGAGAACCCTTCACGCAGAATAGACAGTTCGAGGTGGTAGCAATCCTTCATAAAGGGCGGGAGCAGGCACACGACTGTGGCATTTGATATACCAGAGTGAACACGCACAGCACATACCAGCTCATTTTGTTTGGGGGTTGCAGTACATGTCGATAGGAACGTAATGAAGAGGCCACTCGCTGGAGTATGCAGGGCACGCTTGAGGAGTGTGGTAGCACGGGACCATCTCGTGAAAACGTTGTGTTGAGGCTCGACCGGTGAAAACCACTCAGAAAACTTCAGAAAAAAGCCTAAAAGATGCGCCATAAGCAGGCTATAGCGAGTGTTGACTGAGCGTGAGAGGATGCAAGAAGAATGCTGCACATCAGCACAGAACACAGGAGCTGGGAGCATGGCGGCGGCCATAGCTGCGTGTGGAGATAGGGCAAAGTGGCGGCACCGCTAGAAAGAGAGTGACATAACAGGGGAAATAGAGCAAAAAGTGGCAAAACCTAGGAGTGCTAGTTTAGCAGGCTATTTAGTAGAGGATAGCGCGGGAGAGCAGCGCTCCGTCCTCCCGCGTGAAGACGAATTTTTGGATAGGATGATGGAGGTGGTAGGATGGGCGGGAAAGATGGTTACGGATAAGAAAGAGTGAGGTAAGGTTGTCTGTAAAAATATAGTGTGGGGGGGAGAATGAGGACAGTTGGGAGAGTGTTTCCAAAATAGCCATAAGCTCAGCACGTAGTATGGTGGCGGGGCTTGGAAGTCTAAGAGCCATGTCCTGGTTAGTAGCAGCATGGTAAACGCCATAACCGGCGTTAGAGCCGATAAGGGAGCCATCGATATAATAATGGGAGTGAGATGGAGGGAATTTGAGTGGCTTACTCTGATGGTAGAGCGGTGGGGCATCAGAAGACATGAGAGGGGCAGGAGGAGGGCGCAGCAACGCCCTTATCCAAGCCTGGCTTAGGTTAATCCTGGGAAACAAGTCGGGTGAGGGGCCAGGTGGGATGGTGTAGGAGGGGTGGGGGTACATGGGAGGGGGGATGGTGACTTTCATATCCCAAGTGCGTACGAGTAGATGGTGCAAGGTGGGAGGGAAGGTTATGCGTATGGAAGTGGGGGATGTGTGTTGGACATGTATGCAATAATAACGTTAGGGTGGGTTCCGAGTGGTGAAGATATTTTGGCAATGGTGGGGAATGTTTGTAGTGTAGCTGGTTTGATTCAATGGTGGCCAGGAGTGTGATGCCGGGAGGGAATTGTAGGAGAGGGTGGGGGTTGTCGGGAGACCTTCGTTGTGTGAGTATGAGGATTGTGAGGGCAGAGGGAGAGGAGTGGGCGGCGGCATGTGCCCAGTGAAGGTCTTCTTGAGTATGGGACCCATGGGGATGGGCGAGGCCTCTGCCAGCCTATCTATGTTGGGTGGCTCTAGTCCTGTGGCACCGCAGGGATGCTAAACCGTGAGCTGGAAATCATGAGCCCATAATATTATATTATATATGATTATGAGCAAGGATGGGTCGTCAAAACATTAAGAAAGGGGACGTATTTCCACGGATTACTGCATAACGACCCTATATCCGAGGAAGCCAAAAAATGACAATATGAGGGTCACTGTCCCTGTTTTGTAAAGACAAAAATTTCATAACTTAAAAAAAAAAAAAAACTGTTGTCTAGTATGCGCCGGCGCATACGAAATATGAAAACCATTGTCCCTGTTTTGTAAAAAAATATTATTATTTTAAAAAAAAACACTGTTGTCTGGTATGCACCAGCGCATACGAAATATGAGGACCAGTCCCCTGTTTTGGAATATATATATAACAAATTAAAAAAAATTGTCTTAAAAAAAAACACTATTATCTGGTATGCGCCGGCGCATACGAAATATGAGGGCCACTGTCCCCTGTTTTGTAAAACAAAAATTAAAAAATTAAATAAAAATTATTGTTTTTTAAAAACAAAAACTGCTTTCTGTTATGCGCCGGCCCATACGAGGGCCACTGTCCCATGTTTTGTAAAAAAATTAAAAATTAAAAAAATTAAAAAATATTTGTTTAAAAAAAAACTGTTTTCTGTTATGCGCCGGCACATACGAAATATGAGGGCCACTGTCCCATGTTTTGTAAAAAAATTAAAAATTAAAAATATTTAAAAATATTTGTTTAAAAAAAAACACTGTTGTCTGATATGCGCCGGCACATACGAAATATGAGGGCCATTGTCCCTTGTTTTGCAAAGAAAAAAAAAAAAAAAAACCCCGAGGAAACTGTTCTGAGATTCATTCCTACGAAGGATGGCCTGCTGTACAAAAGCTCCACAACTTTGCCTTCCTGCTAACTCCATCCGATCCTCTCAAACAATCAATCTCTAAAGACACTGCCCACTCCACCCCTCTAGCGTCCGCCATCAACCCTGCCTCCCTGTCTGTCCACCTCCCTGCCTGTATCAGATTCTTTCCCTCTATGATTGCATATGCATTATTGGGTGCGTACATGTGGCGGGATTGCATACGTATGTACACACACGATGTAGCCACATTCATCTACGCAGAGGACTATGCATCCACATCCACTATTTCATCCCGGACATCCCGGATAGTGTTTCACTCAAACACAACGACATTCAGTCATTTCCTAACATACAAGGACTTGGTATGTAAACCACGTCTAAATGGATGAAACAGATGGATGGAATGGATGTAACAGATGTCATCTGCAATGACTGAAAAAAGGTTAATCAATCCGCGGAAATAGGCCCTGCAAGTTCGGAACTCCATGCTGACGTGGCGTGATCCTCTGTTGGGCTCCTGGGCTCACAAGCTCATGCCTCCAGGCTCACGGAATAGCAACCCTGGTGGCACCAAAGATGCAGTATTTGTGGTGCAAGCTAGCATATAAGGTAATCTCCATGAGACACGTGAGCGGGCTAGAGTAATAGTGGTGGAGATGAGTAGTGTGAGAAAGCCCCTAGGGATAGTGCTGTGAGCGTATGTTTGAGTTAGTTTGGCAAGGGCTCGCGGCTTTTTGGGAGGTGTATCCTTGAAGTATCGATCTAAGAGCCAGCAGATTTCAGTAACGAAATCCTGTCTGGGTCACTAGTAGGAAGTATGTCAAATCTGCAAATCCAGTCGCAACGGACTCTACGACTGGGGGAGCCACCAGTGCTACGAGACTAGTGCATTCGGACAGCGCAGTGGAGTGGTGTCGGACAAGTTACTTATGTCACTAGTTTAGGAATTTCGTGGAGAGGGCACGTGGCGCCACCGGGCAGATCGCACGGGTATTTGATTTTGACTTTGACCTGCATTATTATTGACTTTTGACCGGTGTTACCGACTTTACTAACTCATTAATGTTGCTGCCACGTGCGCGTGGTACAGCCTTGGGATCGCGCATGGCATCCATACAGCGCCATGGATAGTCACGTGTCACACCGGCACTGGAGCACCTCACAACAACCGAGTTGTTTTATACGACTTATACATAGTGGTGAATAGCCAGTGATGGAATGTACTCACAAGTCGGCCTTAGCTTGTCCAACGTTCAGTTGGATATACGACTAGAAGTGGTGGTTGTTAAGTTGCACTAGGGTAGCCTGTGCCGTTGGCCCAAGTGTCCAGCGTCATCTAAGTCCAAGTGCAATCCCCTATGTATCTAGAGACCTTCATGTTTGGGAGATCTACGCCTAGGGTAGCTTGTGCCATTGGCCCATGTGTAAAGAATTGAAATCTAAGCCCAAGTGCAATCCCCTATATATCCACGTCTCCCATGTCAAGGCCCATGTGTGAAGAATTGAAATCTAAGCCCAAGTGCAATCTCCTATGTATCGAAGTGTTTCTCCCATGTAGAGGCCCAAGTGCAATCCCTCGTCCTTGTCATTGTTCCAACAAAGCCCATGTTGTTATTTTTGCAATCTCCCCTGTCGAGGTTTCATAAGCTTCTTGTCCGTCCCTCGTCCTTGGGTGCACAATGCGAGGATACAGTCGTCCATAACTTATCGAGTGACGACGACGACTGTATGGTCATTCCTTCTTTTGTGTCCAAGTCATCTGTCTCCAGGACTGTGCAGGTGTCGGCAGCCAATGACCACACACCCTCGGACTCAACTTCTGTATTGCGGCGATCTGATGGGGATGAACTGACCCCAGAAGGCCAGAGATGGCCAATTGACACCTTCAGATGACGAACTCACCATTTTTCAAGAGTTGTGGACTCTTGGGAGAGTTTGATCACTTCTGTAGCTGGTAAGATCATTGAAAGGAGACTAATTGTATATGCGGAAGTGGACCAAGAATTGATGGACCAATGATCTTATGATGATTGCGGAACACATTGACGTTTGACCATTGACCCCTCTTCCTCCTGTGGGGATTTGCTAGTTTGTAATTGGTTTGTGTCAGGTGAAGCTGCCACCTATTGGTCGGTTGCAACCTTCAAAATCAGTTGGCCAAATTCCTCCAAAGGGTCCAGAGGTAATATCTATAAGAGGGTCCGTGGCAATTAAAGAAGTTGGAATGATAGCAGGAGGTCGTGCTGCTCCTATTGTAATGACTGAAATATCTTCAATTAGGTTTGAGCCCATGATTTTGTCTTTCCACCAGTTAACCTATGAGGTAATGGTTCTTTCAATAACCATGTGAGATCAACATTCTTTATTAAAGATGGCGGTTTTCTTGCAGTAGTTTGCATTGGCTCAGACTGGGTGAAGTATGGAAAGTGGAAAAAAACATGGATACTAATGCACTTGTCCATATTCGTGTTTAGATAAGCAAAGAAACCGATATTGGGGTTGACTCCCCAAAACAACAACAAAACATCTATCAACAAAAATGTTGAAGGTAACCAACCCAAGAGAGAAAAAATGACATAAGCTTTTGAACCAAGGGAGGTCAATCACTGTAGGTTTTATAATTATAACAGGGATTTGCCACTTATTAATACTGATGTGTGGTCTCCTCTTTAGTGATGAGCCTAGTGGCTCCTCCTTCTGAATATTGAAATCAACTTTCATCCATAATAAACTTGAAAATTCGTCCATTTATTTTTCAGAAGGACATCTTGGGAAGGACGCAACAGGGGCTTAGCGATTTTTGACACTGATGCGTGCGCTCCTCTTTAGAATAAAGAGGAGCCAATAAAAATGGTGGGCATGGGGTTCGCTACCATCATGGGGTATTTCTACCCCATGCTTTTTAATAGCACAGGCCCTCTTGACAGCCTTCAGTGTTCCCTAATCCACTCATTGGGGCCGGCAGAGGATCTCTGGATTTAATCTGATGCCATTTCATGCTTTTTGGCCATAGCACAGCCATAACATTGTCCCCTTTTGACCAGCAAAGCTCGGACTCACCAAAGGACCATCACCTAAAACAAATCACCTAAGATGCAAAGATCATCCTACAACTCCCACTTGAGTGTAAGAGAATCTGAATGCTGCAACATCAGTGTAAACTAAGCCCTTAGAGAGAATATATTCATAAGACATTTGCCATAGCCTTGTGGCCATTGACTCCGCGCCCAGTTTGGGCGGAACACAAAGGGACATAAATTACCTTTGTCAAGGGCTGATGCCGGTAGTATGACTTTCAATGAAACATGCAATTGATCCGAGATTTCCAGATATCCTCCCTTCACACAAACGTAAGTCTGCTGTGTGTGATTGCCCAATAACTAATTATGTTGGTGGGAAGCAAAGAATGTACTCATAAGCGTTGTTTGCCGTAGCCTTGTGGCCATTGACCACCTGACCCCGCGCCCACTTTGAGCGGAACACCAAGGGACAGAGACTACCTTTATCAGTGGCTGATGCCGGTAGTATGAGGTGGGAAGCAAAGAGATTTACAAACAGAACAGAATGGAGGGAAAGAACTAATGAAAGAAGAGGAAAGTTACACTAGGAAATGTTATACCAGTTTTTACACATGCACACGTACACTGATTTCCACTTTTCCCTTTACTGAACAAAGTCTGTGTGAAGTGGGCTATGTATGACCTCCATGTATGACCTTTTCTTCTTCCAGGACCAAACACTCCCTACTCTTTACTTACCTCTCAAAAATAGTGTGTAATGCAATCCGTAGTAGATAGGTCTGAGGCCAACCCCACAATGAAAATCTCGCTGAAGAACCCGCTCTCTTTTGTCCTACAAATTTGAACACTCTAATTTTGTTTCCTCTAGTAAGTCGTCCCTGTCATGCCAGGAAACAACTCTGAAATTTTGTTGAACACATCCATCACCTGCACATTCCTCCCAAACAGCCACTATCAACACTTCGCCCGGTTATCTTCAAACCCAGGTATGGCAATTCTATCATCTTCGTGCAGCATGCCTTCATTCGCAATGAATAATCACTTTATTTTCTATGTTCCTTGAATGAATGGACAGCAAGTTTTGCTCATAAGGTTGACCACATGCCTCCTATTTTACGTGGTATATAATGCTGAGCTGCCCTGCAACTGTGTTTATACCGCAAATATATGTGAACGCCGCCATAGATGTTGCCGGAAAAAAAACTGTGGAGTGTGTTCTTTTAGGTGTGAGGCAGCAGAGGGCACGCAACCAGGCATGCCATGACTAACTGAAGGCTAATCGGTTTTTGCAATCCCCTGACACCTTACTGGAAATCAGCATTCACTTTTGTATCATCGAAGGGAGGAGAAAGGACAGTGCTGGCTTACCTCTTTATCATTTTGGTACTTAGAAATATTCAGTGGATTTTGTGAGCACTGCAACCCCACCAAGGCCAAAAAGTCAGTACAGAAGAAACAAAAGTAAAAGCAGCATAGCCCTGTTGCTGGTTCAAACAAACCCCTCACTCTTTCTCTTCCCCCAACACCAGCTGTATCCATCAATTTCGGTTTTCCCCACTCTCATTAGGTGTCACCATGCTGCACACTCCCTCCAGCCCATATATCTTTATCTCCCTCGTATGTAAATTTTCTCCCCCAGGTCAACTAAATGCCTTCCTCCTCAGGGGAAAGGGAACGGTACAAAGCTGTTGGATAGAAAAGCAGTACACAAACACCAAGAAAGACAGATATTGGAAGGGATAGATGATGCCTACATCCATAATGGCTGCCTGCACTTTTGGGCTCTGAAAGGCCACTGCCACTTCAGGATTGGCCATGATTTTAGCTACTACCTCTTCTGGCGTTAATCCAATTTGCTCTGCACCACAACCAGAGTCCCACTTTAGGGAGCCTGCTGAAAAAATATTTTTGGCAAAACAAGCAGGTAGTAACTGGCTAGTAACTGGAACCTCAAAATAGCATGAAAAAAAAGGGTAGAAGGGGGACAGGAAGAAGTATTTGAAATGCCAAGGAAGCATCTGTCTTAAATAAAAATTAAGTTTTGAACAGCTTCATCCATACTTAGATCCCAAAAGAGAAATGCACATTCCTTGATGTTACCACAAGAGTAGGCTGGGGGACATACCAAACTGCTGTTTGACCTCATGGCTGTTGAGGTCGAAGTTCTTGAGCATATCTGACATGCGGCTATCCCATGCTCCATCTCCACCCATACTATTTCTGCAGAGTCCCTTGCACTTCAGCCATTAAGACTTTACCTTACATCCAGGAGACTCCTCAAGAGTGAAATTCATGCCACTCACTTCATCTCAACCACCATATGCACCAAGGAAGACAATGAGTGGGCCAAAATGGTCCGCACAAAATTCCTTTTCAGCAATCACTCCAGATGCCCATGTAAGAGCCTCATTATTGCAATAAAAGGGCCACAAAAACAGGAAGATGCTGTACATAAACACAGGAAAGGGGGTTGAGAGTCACATCAAGCAAGAGATGACCGCCACAAGAAAGAATATTATGAGTGCTTTTGTGAAGCAGTTGAGAATTGCCGACCCACTTACAGCATGTCTTGCAACTGTTGTCGGTATTGTGGATTTTGCATCATCCCTACATGCAATCCATCCATACCTCCAGCATGTCAGACGTACATGGATGTGAGGTCTCCTTTAGAGAGACCCACACTCTGCCACTGGGACACTTCTGGACACACTGGAGTCGACCCATGCAATGATTTTCAATTGTGTATGCCAGATATTTAAGCTAGAGGAAACGGAGGGTTGACCTTCTCTGGGATCAGATCTAAGAGAGATACTAGAAATAAGGGCAGAGGGAGGGAGGTTCCAGACTTACAAATGCATGGAAATCAAGGGAACTAGATATGCACAGAGCTGGATGATGTTAAAAAACTTCTCATGTGAACTAAGCAGAAATGTCTCCCTCTCTTGTGCTGTGTCCTAATTGGGCACCAGTAGAGCCTGAAGGCTACACAAGACAGTCTAATAAGCATACCCCTCTACTTTTCACCACTTTTCTCCTTTCTCCTTGCTCACAAGGCTATGGCAAGCTTGCTCTGGATCTCTCTCCTCAAAAATATACACCAACACTTCATGGTTGTCAACCTCTAAAATAGATATCACCCATGCAACTCAACCAGGAGTTCTATCATGGAGGGCCAAAGGCCACAAGGCTTCAGCGTCTGTATCACAACAGTGCAGTACACTGAAAAGTGAACTTTCCATCTCTCATTGTTTCAATTGTGGTTGAAAAATGCACTCACACTTGAAAGTGGCTGGATTTCTCATTTCTTCAGGTAAGTACCTGACCATCACACAACACAAGCAACCACAATGACTTCTACACACCAGACTCATAAATCCGAACAAAAGCTTGCACACAGATGTTCTTATGATTGCTTCAAAACAGTTAGAAGTACACTAGGTTGTGTAAAGTGGATCCATATCAGGTTAAGTCTGTGTAAGTCTAGCATTCTATGCATCTATTTCCATTGAAGGTTTGTTTGAAGATCACCTCGAGAAAACTCAACCCTCACATGGGGTGCCAATCACTTGAAGTATGGCTTTACCAGGCATCTAATCAGAACGGATTATATCTGGAAGTGTCCCATGATCTCAAGGCTACAGCATCTGTTGGAGTGGGCATCATGTTATGGCACAATCTCTCTCTATCTCTCTCCTCCCTTGAAAGTGGCCATGTTCTTTGTAACATCACTCAAGAATTGCCTGATTCCGTTATTCAGTTCAGAATTTTTAACCTAGAACAGAACGGAAAATCGGAAAACGATTAGAATGACTCATTTGGGTTGTCCCTAATTAACCTACAGCAGCTGCCCTATAAGGTTAGAAGCCCTGGCTGCTCTTCTCATTGGAAGACAAGCAAGCAAGAGCTGTAGGAGCAGTCACCTTATTGCTGAACTATGGCTACAAGCAAGGTACTCATTTGGGCTCTTTAGTACGGCAACACAAAGAGAGTGGACATTATGGGCAACTTACATGGACTTAACTAGCCCTTTGAATCTATGAATACTTACAGGAACCAAGGACACCCTTGCTTGAGTACTTGGCTCTAGTAACACCTCCGTTTCGGAATGTGTGCTTACTGTCATGATACCACCACCCCCTCCCTCTCGAGCATGGGCTGACAGGTGCTGCTGAGTTATGTACCTACTGCTGGCTGAAAGGACCTCCCTTACCTCTCTTCTCTTTGCTAGTATGACCTTCAGCAGGGGTGACATTTGTGAAGTTGTTTAAGCTTGTGTTCAACAGGATCACCTACCTAAGTGATCTACTCCGTTGACTCCCTTGTTTGGTCCCCAAGTGGGGTTTATGCTCTGCTAACAAACAGGATACTTATTGGTTCATTTTGGAAAGCTAGAGCAAGCAAGAGAGCCTGTCATTCACCTCGCACATCCTCACTAACCCACATCATATGCTTGTGGTGTTTATTGGGACGGGTGCAGGTGAGGGCCACTCTTCTTCTATGAATTTTTGAGTTCTTGACTGAAATCACAGAGCTGGACATGAGTTGTTTGGCAGATGTGAGAAAGCTGCTCACCTGCAGTGCACTTCCTACTTCTATTGTTGCTTGGTAAGATATGAATGTGAGGAGGCAGATCTAATTGAGAGAAGGGCCTACCTAGCGTGCATCTGATTGCAACTAAGAACACCTGAAAACTGGTGTTTCAGCAAGGATATCTTAAGGGAAGTATGGAGGTAGATCTAGGTAGAGACAAGTTTCATGGTCCCTACAATAGGCTGTCTGATGTTGATAAAAAAAGGCAAACACAACACATTGTGTTTAATGTTTCCTTGTCTAGCTTTGACATGCTACGTAACACACACACACACTCTCTCTCTCTCTCTCAGCTCCATCTGCCCCCATGCCTCCCCTGTATCTTTCAGACCTCTGACCCTAATAGTGGTCAGCTGCATCAGGCACCCCGTCTGCGAGCGACATCTGGGATTTTTTCAAACCTCTGTTGGTTCCTCTCATTATTCAGCCCACAGGCTATGTGGCCCTCCTGGTGGAGATAAATAATCCCTTCTTCTCTTGATTTGTATAACAGAAAAAGGAAAGAGAACCTCGAGACCTTACGGGTAAACCATCTTTTGAACAGTTGGATCCTCCATCATTCTCTCTAAAGCATCCACTGTGAACAAAGTTCCTCCTGCTGCTTTGCCTGCAGCTGTCACCTCCACATTACACCATTCAAGTGAGCATTATATAGAAACAACTGGAATTCACATGTTTGACACAGCAGTCTGTCAAACTTCAATTCTTCAACATCTTGAACAGTAGCACGGAGAATTACCATCATTGGAAGATGCACCAGCACCACTGCTGCTCCAACCCCGTGAGTCTACCACCTTGCATCCCAACCAGCCTCATTGCAAATCAGATTAAAACACACAACCAACTGCGGATGACTCTGCAACCAGGCTGTCAGGTTTGCATGCGGACAAATGCCTCTCTGAGCGCCTTAATGGCAGTTGTGGGAAAGTAAGTTTATATCTGCAGCTGAGCTGGGGGATAAACCCCACAAAAGGCTACGGGAGGGTTGGTTTCCCACGGGGTCAACGGCAAAGGCTATGGCAAGCCAACATTTGCAGGGAACGGCATGAGTCCATTCATTCTCTCTCCTTGGATGTGGCCACGTCCCTAGTAACACCAGTCTAGGATTGCCTGATCCTGTTATTCTGTTGAGAAATTTGTCCACAACAGAAAGGGAAATGGGATGACAAATTAGGATTTCCCTATAGGTCCTAACCTACAGCAGCTGCCCTACATCTTAAGACGACCTAGCGAATCTCTCTCTCTCAATATATACTCGGTTCAGGTAACGTTTGAACTCACTTCAGGGTTGGTGAATAAACTGCCCTTCGGATCTGGTGTAGGTGGGGTCTGTTCAGCAGCGCTTTTGGCTGCTACTGCCCTCTGCTGTTGTTCCATCACTACAGACGCATTAATGTCTGTGAATGCTGCCACACAATGCATCCCACGTGTCAAAATACTCCGTGACAAAAATTTCTCTCTCCCTCTCTTTCTTCACCTTCCAAAGATCTGATCAGACAAAACTGGCTGAATGCCTGTGACGATCTCTGCTTCTAGTTATACACAACAGTGCCCTACCTTTCGGAGCATCACTGAAAAAGTGGTAGGGAGCAGGTGAATGAGAAGGGAAAGGGCAAAGAGGGTACCAAAGAGAAAGAGAGCACCCACACAAACAGACCCACTGTTACAGACTGTCCTTCATCCAACTACATAGCAATCTCCTTGTCTTAGTGTCCAGTGGTCCAACCAGAAGACTGGCATCTCTCTATTCCCTCTTGTAAGAAGAGTTCTACTCAGACTTTTACTTAAATAGCACCAGGAAGAGCATCTGCTGCTAGAAAGTGACAAAACCTGTTTTCTAGCCTCATATATAAATGTTGACACCACATCTTCATAATTTGATCAATTCATGGCAAATTGCTTCAAGAACAATGTCAGATGCAGTGACAGAACCTACCAGGTTTCCTGGGTTCAGGCGGAGGGGCAAAGGCTTCACTATTTGGGGTAGGCTGAGAGGGCATTACTGAGGTTGGGGCCACATCAACCGGGGGTGCTGCAGCTGCGGCGCTGACTGGGGCAGTTGGAACAACTCCAGGAGGGGGCACTGGAAAGGGAAACCCAGCACCTGGAGGCATGGGCATATTCCCAAATGGACTGGAGCCGGGAATACTCTGTCCCACCATTGTCTTGAACATCTGTTGCATGGCATATCTCTGCTTCCAACAGACCCACAAAGTCGACCACCTCAGGGTATATCCAAAACACACTCTGTCCATCACATTTGTATCTCTATCCCTGGGCCTCTCTCTACCATGATAATCAAAGAGATGCATTGAACTTGGACACTGATATGACAAGTTCATAAGGTGGGCAAACAGAAACACGGCAGGAGACATAACCGCAAGATCTCCCATTACTTTTTCTGTCTTGTAGACATGTGACTGAAGACAACATTGAGGCATGTGAAAAAATAGAAAAAAAAAAAAAATTCCAGGGCTTGCTCTCTTGGTTCAAAAGACCATGGGTACATTCTTGTTAGATCATCAACTGTTAGGTGCTGCAGCTCTCTACCAATCATGACTGGTTGGATGAAACTGGAAGGCATCTCTGCTGGCTGTTTCTCCACCACAAGGAGTGCGTACTTGTATTCCTGGATACTTTCAATCCAAGCTGTCGCCTTGGGTTCTTGAGTACTTAGTCACTGGCTGAGTTGGCCTCCCTACTTCGAAGTGCCGTATACTTCCCCTCAGCAGCCCTCTCTTGCATTGTGGGTCAAGTACTGGTGTCTGTAGCTTCCACCTCTTTTTCCCTGTTTTGGGCTGGGGTTCCTTTCGTTAGCTCAATCACTCTCCAATGGTTCGTCTTGGTGTGTTTCTCCACCCACTAGCCTAACACCAGCTTTTCGTGCCTTGTCAAGTTGTGGTGGTCGAGGTGTAGGTTTCACAATATTTGGTCTGGGGTGTTACCCCTGTATGCACTCTCCAGAGAGATAGAGAGAGATGACAACATTAAGTAATTGGCAGAGTTCAACAGTGGCTTACTTTTACACTATTGGCTGCCTGCGTGCCAGCACACAAGCCACAAACCACAATCCAAACCTGTCAGTTTATTTCATCAATTGTAAATAAGGTGGTGAACAAATTCAAAACCAGAGACAGGCACTTCCATTGTTGAGAAAGTGAGTTAGTGAGTGAAGCTAGCAGGTCTGACTACTTTCCCGGTAATTGATAAGAGGCAAATTACGAGTCAATAATAACTTACAAATGAGAACAATGCCGAGATACCCACTCCAACACCCACCCACAATAATGGTGACCCTCTGCAAAAAAGTTCCCCAAGGTTGGAAAATCAACATATTCTGACATCAGTGTTGTTAGTACTGTCCCAGAAACTCAAAATCCACTGAGCATTTGATGAGCTGCCCTAGAAACTCAAGATCTACCGAACACAACATGCTCTCATCACGTTACAGGCTCTTTTGGAATCCTTGCAGATTTGCCCAATTCTGCCCTGCCAGTGAACACGAACTAGCTACTGCTGCTGCTACAGTCTCATCTGCAATTTCTCATCACAAGGTGACTGGCAATGCAACTGCAGCCACATGTATCACATACCTGTTAAGGTAGAAGGCTAACAGAATCAAGGCTCGACACAAACAGATGCTGTCCAATTAAAACGCCAACCCATGTTCCTTACACCAGGATTCAATCAAACTTGTAGGACCAACACATGTTCACAGAGAAAAGTTAAAAATGAAGACATGCACTGAAGAAAGCACAGAAGAGAGCAGAAAGCATGATGAGGATGAGACTGACACGTATGAGGAGGCAGGCCCTACTCCAACAGATGCACTTTCAGTGGTTTCAGCCAGCTTGTTCTCTCCCTCCAAGACCACCTCCCGCTGCTCTGGGCCTATCACATCCACAAGAGGCCACCAAAGCCTGATTGCATTGCCGAGGTTCAATGACTAGAGGACAAGTGTCTGTTCAAACCTGAAACTACCTTTTCCTCTCACTGGCAGATTAGTTGCGAGTGTTTTCCCGTGATGAAAGATCGGCAAAGGTGGATCACTGCCATAAAGGTTCCAAATAATGGCAGAATTCCTTGGAGGACAAGGTTTATCTACGGACACATTCATCTGCCACAAGATGTCAGAGCAGGACAGGATAGTCAAAGGGGATCTCAGAAAGCTACATGCAGCAAGCCAGCTCAAACCAATTCCCCAGTTCAACCCCAGTTCAACTTTGGGCACCTTCCAGGTCATTTCCCACATCCTACAGCTTGAGAACAGGCAGATGGAATGGCACACTTTGTATGGCTAGAATTTTCTGAGTATGTACCCATCCAAGAAGTGGGAGACAACACATAGTTTGTATTTGGCAAGATATCAGAGGAAGCTACTACTGTTGTTCTTTAGGGGATGGTTCATCCTTGCCAGAGACATTGAGCTGGCACTCAGACTCCAAGAAACATTTGGGGCTTTCTATAATTCTTTTTATGTACAAAATAGGCCTTAGGCATCCTGTGCATGTAATTTTCCATCATCCTGCTTTCTATCATCCCTGGAGAAATAAAGAGAATCCTCCCCCTTGAAAGTAACAACGTCACTAGGAGAATGCAAACGATAGACACTTATTAAGGTCCATCAACTTTCGAAATGACATACCCGTATGCTCAGAAACATAGGACCCAGCTTATTCGCAAATATACAGAGAGACCCGCACCCCCCCTCTAGGCCCGCACAATATCAATTCTCCCTCCAGCTGTGTGCGGTGTGGGCGCGAGCGCGGACCAGTGTCGCTTATCGTACTGGAAATTAAATCCCGTAGGCTTCACGTTCGAAAACACGAAGGCAGGTTTTAACGTCTCTTTCTCTTCTATCTGTACCATCTAAACCGTGCGTGGGGCTTATAGCCAAAGTCGGCATTCGTAGTCCCGATAAGCATAATGCAAACCTTAAATGCCTCCATGGAATGAATCGTATGCAGCACGAAAGAGCAAAAACATCCACCAGATGCATGAGCATGTTAAAAAACAAGATATGCACCTGCACTCCTTCGGCTCCGACGATGCACGCTGGAAGCTTGAGCTTGCGCCATCCGAAAAAATCCGGCGTTTTGGATCCTGTCGTCACCATTTCCCCGCGCACCCCTGGAAACCCTGTGTATCACAACACTTGTCCGCGCTCGACTCTGCAGCCCAAAGCCTCCAAGCACTTGGCAGGGTCGAAGGGCATAGCTATGGTGGCCCACGGAACCAACCTGGAAGATCAGAGACTCCATACCCAAACCCCAAATTATTCCAGCTAAATTGCCAGATCCCCTCCCTTAAATCCTCCCACGCAACTCTCTTACAAATCTCTACTCTCCTCTCTCTCCCTCCCTCTCTCTCATGAGCATCCCCGTGGGGCGAGGGGGAAATTCACTCCACGGGGAGAGCACCCGTGTCCTCCACATGTCCGTCGACCGACGGACGTCTTACCCACTGTCCTACGGTTTCAATATTTCTTGCTAAGGAGGTATCGAAACCCCTTGGATAACATGGTAGTTATCCAGCGGGTAGATACAATATTCAACGGTCGGACGACCTCAAGCTGGTGGGCGATCGTAACACAGAGTTAGTGCTCATGATGTTAGCCCATAATGATGTGGTGGATGACTAACGTTGGTTATGGACGAAAAAAGAATTCATCCACGATCTGTCCAATCACGGAACAACCCTTAGGATTGCAATCTGTCCATCACTCCTCCTTGCCGTGCTGTTTGATGCTTCTTGCTTGAATATGCAATGCTCACAAACGGACTTAGGGCGGTTCCAGACTAGCGATCAGACAAACGACTAAGGTCTGCGATTAGTTGAAAAGTCCACAACATTTTCAGACATGCTTTGTCCAGGACCCCAACATGCCCTATCATTGCTCTATATTAGCATTCAAAATACAACAAATTTGGTGCCATTGTAGTTAGCAGGCCCCAAATCTTCTCCAGTGTACAAAACCTAGCGAGGCTCTCAACGGCTCTCTTGGCCTCCCATCTCCTCCCATCTCCTCCCATCTTGCTCTACGGCTCCTCTGTAGTATGAAGCCATGAATCATGAAGACTTCTCTCGTGTGCCGGTAATTTTCCCAAAGCCTGCATGACCTTCACGACAGTCAAATCTGACGAGCAAAGATGATTTGCCCTTAGGATTATCTCTGGGAAGGGGCGAAGCTCCGCTCTCTCGCATTAATCCCACTAACTCCCCGCTACTCTACTACGGCTCTGTGAAACTTCTGGTTTCTTTGTGCTCTCTAAGTGCCACATGTGGTGCCACTGCTAAACTAGCTACGACTAACCCATCGCTCGAGCTCCCGCTGCCATGCCCAAGAACCTGATGCTAGATCTCATGGCTGATTGTAGTCAGTCCTTGACACTCTCTTCATGATCAGTTTTTACAAGCCCAGAGGTTGTATTTCATCTAGGATGTGGGTGAAGCATAGATCTCGAGCATGGTTTCAGGAAATTTCTCTTGGAGTATGATGATGTTCAATGGCTCATGATTATGAAAATCAGTGCAGGGACCTTCAATTGGCTTTGAAATGTTCTTGCCCCTTGGAGTTCTATGCAGAACACTAACTATCACAAAGCTTTATTTGCCATGCGGGTTGGGGCTGTAATATACAAATTGATGTAGGCAGCAACTACCGCTGAAATGACAGAAGCATTCGGGATTGGTGCAGCCACCTTATATGAGCTCTTTGCGGGAGCGTGGTGGATGCACGCCAAGTATTCCACAAATCCTCTGAACGAAAGATGTTTACGTGGAGCATGATGATGGCAGGATATGCAAAAGGTGGGCATGTTGAGGAGGCTTTCAAAATATATGAGCAGATCCAAAGGGAAGGGGTAACAACTGACAGGGTCACATTCACTTGCGTTCTCAATGCCTGTGCCAGCCAATGAGCTATGTAAAAGGGCAAAGAGGTCCATATCGACATCATAATAAGGGCCCCAGGTTTGTGTTAGGTATAAAGATTAGAGAGTGCTCCAAGAATTAAAAAGCGGGGGCATATAGTAAGCTACATAGCGATTTGAATAAATATCGTTGAGGGGGTAAGAAAAAGACGATAGAAAGATGAAAGATATTAAGTGGCGGATGGTTTGGGTGCCAATTTGGGTAGTTAGAGTACGGGTGCCAAGTGATGGGAGTAGGGGTGATTAGGGAATGACATGTGTCGGGTCTGAGCGGCCTTCTAGAAGGCTCCACGACCGCTTGATGGGGTCGGGCCCACCACCCTGAAAGGCTATATAAGGGAGGTGAATGCGCTCCTCTTTACTACTCTAGTATCTATTAGTAAGTACCTTACTTACTACTTATTGGTGGGCTCTGCAGACGCAGGGCCCCCAAAAGAACGTAAACACGAACCATAGATATATTAATTAATAGGGACAGTACAGTAAGCTGAATAAATAAGCCCCCCAAGTTGGAATTGGATTAGATATCATTTAGAGAACACAATTGTTGACATGTATGCCAAATGTAGTAGCATGAAGGATGCGCATCAGATGTTCGACAACATGGCTAAACGATATGTGATCTCATGGAGTGCGATGATCGCATGATATGCTATACGGTAGGGACCCCTCAAGATGTATGAGCAAATGCAACTGGAAGGGGTGACACCCAACACTAGGGTAACATTCGTCGGCGTGCTCAACGCATGTGCGAGCCCTGAGAGGGGGAAGGAGGTCCATGCCCCACTATTATGTACTAGAGAACGCGCCCCCTAGGGCGCATTATGGCTCCTAGTGCACTAGGGCGAGGCCGGTAGGCCAAGACCTAGGGACGAACTAGGTGCCATAATGCGCCCTAAGGGGCGCATTTCCTGCAGTAAAGGAATTTTGGGGGTAGATTCTGCGAGGCCCTGCTTGGCTGCAGGCCATAATGAACCAATAAAAGTCAAACTTCCGATTAGGAGAGTCAAACAGCCAATTAGGAACGCAGAGTGCGCCAGCGCCGTGGAGCCTCGATCTTCTGCTTCCTAATTTGCCTCAAAAAAGGCAGAATCTGCCCCCAAAATCCTTTACGTACTAGAGAACGTCCTTGTTATCCTCGGGCTTCGGTACTGGAAGCCCCTTGGGATAATGCCACACCCTATACATAAAGCACTCCAAAAGATTTATGTTTGTTCTGTTCCAAATCCCGCCCGCCCGCCCGCCCGCCCGCTACCGCTCCTCCGCCACATCCCCACCGTCCCCTCTGTCGCTACGTGGCCTCATATCCGACTGAGTTGAGTGGGTATGCAGATGATATGCATACCCAGCCGACTACCGCCAGCCCGGGATGATCCCCCCTTCAAACCGATCCCCCTCCCACGCTTCATCCCCGCCGTCCCTTCCTGATCCACGTGCCGACGATCCCCTGGTACACATAACCCCCGTGTCCACCACTCCCGCTGATCCCCCAGCTCCAGGGATCTGCGCCGTCCCCCGACACCCATGTGGCACCCATCGCAACGATCCCCCGCGACCTTGTGTCCCAGTGTCCCCCACTCCCGCTGATCCCCTAGTCTGACTGATCCTCCAGCCCCGGGGGATCTGCGCCCTCCCCCTCATGCCCACGTGGCACCCATCGCGACGTTCCCCCGCGACCCTGTGTCCCAATGACCCCCGCTCCCACTGATCCCCCATATCCGGAGGATCTGCGCCATCCCCCTCATGCCCACGTGCCACCCATCCCGACAATCCCCCGCAACCCTATGTCCCCGTGTCCCCCACTCCTGCTGATCCCCTTGTCTGATTGATCCTCCAGCCCTGGGGGATCTGCACCGTCCCCCCACACCACGTGGCACCCATCGCGATGATCCCCCGCGACCCTCTGTCCCCTTGTCCCCCACTCCTGCTGATCCCCTTGTCTGATTGATCCCCCAGCCCGGGGGATCTGTGTCGTCCCCCCTCAGGCCCACGTGGCACCCATCGCGACGTTCCCCCGTGACCCCCGCTCCCGCTGATCCCCTTGTGTGACTGAGCCCCCATATCCGGGGGATCTGCGCCGTCCCCCTCATGCCCACGTGCCGCCCATCGCAACGATCCCCTGCAACCCTGTGTCCCGTGTCACTGATCCCCCGATGCTCACTGATCCCCATAGCCAGCCAATCCTTGTTGTCCTACTGGATCCGTGTCTGGACCCCTGGTGTCGGCCCCGTGTCCCCCGCTCATGCTAGATCCCCTCCTTTGATCGGCCCCCCAGCCCCGGGGATCTCCGCCGTCCCCCTCGTACCCACGTGCCACCCCCTGCCAGGATCCCCTGACCGTGTCCTCGGCCCCCGCAGTCTGACCGTTCCCCCATAGCCTGTTGCTGATCCCCTGCCTGTCTGATCCCCTCTTTATCGGCCGTCCATTACAAGCATTCATCCAACGGTCATAGAAGACTCCCGCCTGTTGGGTCTCCGAGATGGACGGAGGGGATTGATCCCGATGTAGGGTTTTGGTAATGTTGTCAAGTTTCCACGTGTTTCCTACTGTTCTCAGGTCTGTGCGTGTTTGCTGCTCTTGCGTGTGTCTTCTGGTGTTGTATTGTTCCTGCAGGTCGTCGTGTGTCATGAGCGGATCTTCAGAGTTGCGCACGTCACTCCTATTGTCACAGCTTCGGAACAACTTGCAAACCCCCCCAGATGGTCCCTTCAAGCAATGGACTCCCGCCATTTCAAGTGGAGGTAGACATCGTGTGAATACAGATGTAGCAGTCATTTCTTGGACAAGAATCCAAGATTTTGTCGTAGGGGAGGAAGAAAGGCCAGAGGCACCCACTCATTTCAACAAAACAGTATGTAAACATGAGGATGGCGACCTGTTGGCTCCAAGGGCCAACAGTTGCTCCCTTCTCATAAAGTCTATGTTCTCCTTTGCGGTTTCTTTGCATTCTTTGTTATTCTGTTTTGTGAAAATGCTATGCTCTGAACTGCTCCCAGTATTCCAGACCACCGACTTAGACGTTCTTACAATTGTTTAGGTTCCATTGTTCTTATGGACCTGAGGACAAGCGCACGGATGTCAAACCTGTCAATAAGAATTCTTTGAAGAGAAGAAATGGACGAAGAGGGTGTGTGCTAGATCCTTCATCGCTTGTTACAACAACCATAAGGGGCCGATACGGAAGAAGGTCATTCAGCAAGAATCCATCAAGAGGGGTTGTCTCTGTCAGTTTAGGATAGGACGATGTTATCTGGATTCTTCTCTTACTGTCATTACATACTACAAGAAGAATCATGTTGACATATCTAACAAGGTGTGCCATGGCCACATTGACTCAGATTCAACTAATACTCGTTTCGCACACGCACCTCACCTTAGTGATGAGGTGAAGATGTGGATAATGGATAGCATACATTGAATGGGAAAAATGTGATCATCTGGTGCTTTACAATGTATATTCTCACATAATTTGGCCCTTCTATGCAGTACGCCATGTACACTCTCATGGTCTTCGATGTGTGGCTCATGTGTGGCTCTTGTTGCATACACCATCTCTTCCAGAAACCAAGCTACTGATTTGACCCATTGGATGTTTGCACTTCACCAAAGGATGGAGGCTGCTCAAGAGGATTGGCGTCCTAATGCATTCATTGTCGATGATGCGGATGCCGATATCAATGCCATAGGGTCAGTCATGTTGCCCTTTCTTCCTATGACATGTGCATGGTTTAGCTGATTCCTTCCATGCATGCCACATGTATTCTAGGGGGGTCAGTTTTCTGGATTAGATTGGGGGATCGGGTTGGGGGATGAGTGAGGGGGATCTGTCACATGGATTGCCTCCTTACGGTGTTTCAACAGAGAAACCTTTGTGAGTGTGCCCATTTTCCTATGCCTTTGGCACGTTCGAAAAGCATGGTTGAAAAATGCCATAGAAAAAATCAAGGATGCCCAACTCCGGTCCGATGTCTTGCAAGGTATGGGGGACATAATGTACAATAAAGGTGGTCCCATTGGGCAATCCTCCCAAGCATGGGTTGTATTCCAATTGTACAAGTTAGAAAGTAAATACCCTACAGCAGCATCATTTTTTCCACTACATTCACACATGGTGGATTCCTAAAGTAGGCATGTGGGTGGTTGGAACTCGCAACATCCCACATGCTGGCCAAGATACAAATGCGGGGATTGAGGCCTACCACTCGAAGTTGAAGAGGCGATTGTCCCAAACCCGAGAGAAGATGGATGGACGTCGACTGGATTGGCTGGTGCACATCCTCACATGCAGCCTCTTGACCCATTACTTGTACATTTCTAACCTCAAAGTTGAAGGCTTCATTCGTAACACCCGAATGAAACACTTCATGCAGAATTCTGTGTGGTTGGCTGGACAAATTTCAGATGCCAACAGGGCCAAGTCATTCGATGGGGGGCGGAGCTCCGCTCCCCCGCCGCCATCCTCAGCTGCTTTACGTAACCATGACTAACTCTTAGGGTTTTGCCATCTTTTCAGTTATCACGTCTCATTTTCCCCATTATTTAGCAAAGCCGCTTATTTTATCCCTTGCTTAGACTCTAGCTACGTCTCGGGCGCCATGGTACAAGCTCATGCTCGCTTCACTGCCGCGCAGCTGCCTTGCTGCTCTTCCCTCCTCTACCTGCTTAGCAAGAACATCCTCTCTCCTAGGCACCGTTTAAGCTACCTTTCGATAGCTTTCATCTGGTTTCTTAGTATCATGTTTTCAATGGGTGTTCATAACAGGGAGTCCATCCGTCCGCAAGCTCAAGCTATGTCCCCGGTGTTCCAGAGTATCGACCCAACACGGCTACGCATGACTGAACCTCACGTCCTACTGCTACGAGCTCAATGGAAGCGACAGTGCAAAGTTTTAGTGCAACCAATATATCCTTGCCAGCAATCTCTCATGAACAAGGCCATCCAGGGCCAAGTCACCCGCTTTGGAGCTCCCAGAGCTCTTGCAGCTGGAATCTGCAAAGTTACTTCTTCCCAGAGTTCTTCAAAGAGTTCTCATGGCAAGGTCGACCTCGGTTTGGCCTACTACCATCAACTACTGCTACCACACCAGGATCAAGCGGGTACTGCTCCACAAGCGGATGTTAAGCTGGCCCCCCAACCTTGGTCTAGATACTGTCTCAAGGCAATATTTACAAGCTCCTCCGCACAACGACATGACTTCATTCGACCTTGGACCATGTTCTTTTCATGCATGGTTAGCATATACTCCGCACTGGTTTAAGATCGGGGAGGATGGATAGGCTTCCCATGACCTTGGTCTGCTTCAGGCGATTTTGGTGTTTCATAGGTGTTTTTCCCCCGCTGCTTCCCTTCTCCGCCACCCTTGCTGCCTGGGAGCTTCACCCCCGCATGTGGCGACTGTCTGTCTGTCAACCGACGTGCTTGGTATCGAAGACCATCGGCGACTGGAGAAGGAGCTGGGCTGCCCCAACTTCTTCCGGCTCATGCATTCAACCCCAACCAGATATATGCCCCGGTACTTCTAATTCATTTCCACAACAGGGAACCACTCTGCATCTACCTTGGGCTCAGTACAGCTACCCCAGCCTAGGAATCCCAGATAAGGGCAACAAGGTCCATGCCTGCATCCTGAAAGCTAGAACTGCTCGTGATGTCATTTTGGAGACCACCCTCGCTGACATGTATGCAAAGTACTGTGGAAGTATGAATGCTACACATCAAGGGTTTGATAATATGGCTCACACAGATGTGATCTCATCGAGTGCTATGATCGCAAGATATGCTCAGGATGGGCAAGTTGGTCTAGGGCAAACAACGGTTATGAAAGAAGATTATGTGAAGTGCCCCTCCCTGGCACCTGCTACTCAACAGAACCACAACAGGCTACACCACGAGGCACCGCCTGCCGACTACTGCCACACCCTTGCGAGGCCCCCCAATATGGGTATGTTGATTACATCTCGACTCTACACTCTCATTGATATTGACCGGACTGTTCGTGAGCTCCTCCATCGCTGCATTTCTCAGCAATCCCAGCTACTCAAGAGCTCAAATTCAAGGGTTTGCTGCTCGCACAGGTCTGATGGTATGCAATTTACATTCTTAGCTTGTCCTCGCCCTACACAAAACGCTGCTCATTACAACAGCAGTCAGGCCCACTACCATGACCCACCGTCAAGGCTGAAGTTCCCTTATGTGCAACCTCGGAAGGAACATGTGCACTCGAAGCATTCTACCCTCAGCGGCTATGCGATAAAAGCCCATTTGGACCTTATGTTTTCCACAGGACGAGACTGCCTCCTTTTCCCGGGAGTCATTGCCCATGGGGAGCTGCGGACCAGATGCCTGACCATCTGCCTTATCAAACAAGGCAAACATTTGTAAGAACACAGAATGGAAACCGCAAGGACACACTAATTGCTTTGCAATCTACAGAAGGATCAACATTGAGTGGAAACAGTGGGGCTGATGCTCAACCGAATCACCAGGGATCACTAGAGAATATTGTTAGAAGTGTGCAGCTGGTGCTGCCACAGGCTTTGATGTCAGTGGGTAAGTGCAGACTACACTGGCTCAAAAGTGGCAGATGTGCCCTCCACTGAAAGTCCATGAGAAAAACTTAATGCACCTTTTATTTAAGGATATTTTTTCAATTATATTTTTATCTTCATAGGTAATGGTATACTAATCATCTTTAGTAAATGGTCTCATCCCAAATATTTGAGATATTTTTTATTATAATTTTTTTTAAATATTTTTTTTCTTATTTAGAAATAATACCTATTTATTATTATCTGGTAGTTTATGAAATTTGTCCATATAACAATAAGCTCCTAGAGACAATAACAAAATATATATTCTTAGCAAAGATCTCCACCCAAATATGAATTTTTCAAAATGCTATGGACAAATCGTCATTTTGGGGTTTTTTTTTAACAAAAAAGTCCATAGTGTCTTGATGGATGGATGGAATTGTTCACAAATTTATATTTGTGTCTATTCAAACATTGTGTATCTAGTTGTAAAGTCCATATATGAATTGGTTTTGCACAAATAGGTTTTTCAGATGGCATTTGGGACATCCAATGGACTGTCACAGTCCATTGGAATTCCCTACAAAAGTCCATAGCTTCATGAGATTTCATCCAAATTCCAAAATAATTGTACCCACATGTACATATGGTAAGTGGCTAACCCATTCTAAGTCCATTTGCTATGATATATACTTATGTGTATAAGGTGAAGAATAATATGACAAGCAGTCAGTCGAAAACTGCAAATTGCAGTCCAAACTGAGCCACTCTAGTCTTGCTATGAATATATACTTATGTGTATAGGGTGAAGAATAATATGACAAGCAGTCAGTCGAAAACTGCAAATTGCAGTCCAAACTGAGCCACTCTAGCCTGCATCTACCCCAGCTTCTGAACATGTAAATGTGACATGTGTAGCTAAAGTGGAAGCGGCCTCGGCATCAGATACTCAGCAGGATATTGAGGATGAAATCTCGAAGGAGATACTGCTCCTGAGCCAGAAGATAAACTTCAGACCTGTTATGGGCCCAAATGCATGGAGACAAATAAACCAAAGCCTGCAGCTTTGTGATGCTCACAAACCCCTCTACTACCCCAGACCCCATGGGTAGCACAAAAGGAGGAATGTAAGGGCAAGTTTATTGAGCCAAGTCATATTGTTGGAGCTGAGACAACTGTTTGGACACGCAGTGAAGGAGATGACGCCACCCTCAATATTTGGCCCCCCAAACACCTCAGCTCTACCGCCCCTTACTGCTTCAGCATGTCTTCCTGGAGTCAGGATGTTCATGGGCGTGCCCAAAAGCAACTTCAGCGCAGACACACCAACACCAATGCTGCTGATACTTTTTTGGAAAGGTATGAACATAACCTCACTCAGATTGGAACCCAGGCCTGTGTGTCTATCTGCCCATATTTTCCTCGGGGCTCTTGTTTGGTTATGGTCAAATCTTGGCTGATCTACAGCAACAGCCAGCGTTACACTGCCCGGCCAACTCCGATCGTTGGTGGCATCAGCTTCATCTGCCACTTTACTTTTTTCAAGTGCTGCTGGCTCCTGCCCTCTTGCCCCCGGCTTACCTCTTCTCACAGTGCCAGAAGGCCATGGCGTCTCAGGCTTCTACATCACCAAAACCACCAGCTATGCCATTCGTCTAAGTATGTTTACTTCATCACTCCCTAAAGATGCTGCTGCGAATGCTGCAAGCTTCCACGAACTCACAAGCCCATTTGCTGGTTGAACGGAGTTGTTACTGGGGGTGGCTGCCGTGTTACCCCGCCCCCAACTGTCGGCAACACACTCTTAGGCTGCAACTGGGACTCTATCTTGGCCCCCAGCTCTCCCAGCGCCCTATGACATACAGGGACCTCTCCTATCCCCCCCTCTTTCTTATGGTCGCTCCCTGCTACAGATCTGGTTAGACGCTCTTATTCCTATTGCTATGGGCTTTCTATTTTTGATATGCAGACTTCAAGATCTAACCTCCCTAGCACTCACATGGCATGTATTCACATCTTACAGGCTCACCTGATTAAACTCCAAAGACACCCTACAGTCAGGGACTGGGAATCCCATCATACTGCTCCTGCCTGCTATTGCACAATGCGTCCCAAACTGATAACTCAGACTCGAGGCCCCTCAATTTAACTCAAATGAAGCACGGTTCCAGCGCAAGTACTCATCACTCTGCCTTTATAGGCTATACTCCAGATCTCTTTACTAGTTTACCATGGCTACCTCATACCGTACGGTGTGCAATTGATTTTTGTCCACACTTACAGATTGTAATCTCAAACATGCATGCCCCGGCTCACTATGATGCCCCACCTAATCATACTCGTCTATGTTTCTCGGGGCATAATTTCACTTTGCCCACATGTGACAGTTAATCAAGTGCTATCATGTTTTGGCTATATACCACCTAATTGGCACATACTCTCTAGTTAACATACATTGTTATTTATACCTTTCTGAAGTTGTACCCTTCCATGTATCAGTCGCAAGTATGAGCTACCTGCAAAGTGATTCGTGTACTAACTTTCAAAGCTCTCTCACAGGATCTTTCAAGTGATTACTACCCATCATTTCCAAGTTTTCCTTCACAAACTATTCATTACTACTGGTTCTGTGTGGAAGGTTTATTCCCACACCTCTATTACTCAACTCAGATTTTTTCACACGGTGATGATCTACTCACTCTTTCTACACAGAATGACTTTCCTTAAATGCGCCACTCTATTCATATCTTTTCACTTTATTGCTCTAACCCCCACAGTGCTCTTCTATGCTATTTCTTGAACGATGGCCACTCAGTACATTACCACTCTTTTTTACAAGACACTTGGAACTACTGGCTACCTTGGGAAAATGCTACCTCGGAAAAAATGTTACCTTGAAAAAATGTTACCTCGGAAAATTGTTACCACGGGAAATTGTTACCTCGAGAAAATGTTACCTTGGAAAAATGCTACCTCACTTTATTGCTACCCACATCATTTACTATCACTCCATCTCATATGTTATCTCTCCACAAACGGTCATCCATTCTACACTCCAAAGGTCCTCGGAACTATAGAATAGGATGTGTACACACCAGATTCAATTCTCTTTCACAAACAATTCGGGTATACTGGTTACCATGGGAAGGTCCTCCTTCCCACTACTGCTATTCAATTCAATTACATTCACACAACGATCTACATCTTCCTTGCACATCATCTTACATCCGCGGTATCTACAAACACCCTCTCATACCATGTCTCACAAACAACCATTCTAAATTGTCTACCCTACACACCACTCTCTCTTCCTATATCAGCTTCGTCACCACGAATAAAATCTTACCCCATTATAATCATACCCACAAATCCCAAACCCATCATCTCATCCCCTCATGGACTTTTTCGTCCAAACTGCCGATGGAAAACATTCATCCGGGCCACCATAAAATCCCCACCCTATTACGTACATCCCCCTACTGGCAACAACTAGCACCTAATAATAAATTCCAAACCATCACTAAAATCCCAGTTTATCCCCCTACCTACCTTACAATCCCCCCAATCTATGACATCCACCCTCCCCACAACCAGCACCACTAGTCGGTATCTTACTCCCTCCCCCCCTACATCATACATATCTCCTTCGGTATATGCACACACCCCCCTCCCAACTCAATCCCCAATATGTTCCCCCTACCCACTCTATCTCTACCAGCTACTCTTACCCACATTCGGATCGCCCTCTACAAACCCCCCCAACCCGACTCCCTTTACCAGCTCGTATACCAATAAAATAATCCATATAATATATCACCAAGAACAACCCCTCACCCACAGCCCCCATGGTCGGTACCAGAAAAATCAAAACATTTCTACCACCACCCCCCTGCCACAAATAACCTGTACTCAAGTATTTGTTGAAATCTATTATTACTACGTTGCGGAGACATACACCCCAACCCCGGCCCTCTTAATATTCAAGAAATTATGCTCTCTATCGACTCTCAAGACAGACACACTCTCTATTTTCAACCAAACTCCTGACACTAGTACACAACTACCGACACATCTTAGAACACTTCATGCTTTTTTTTCCCTAGCCAGCCTATTGACTGCACTCCTACACAACACATCACAACCTTTGGCCTTCCTTCCAGCCGCTACCCAGCTCTCTCAAAGACATCTCCAAACTCGAATCCTTCCCCATAACGCATATCCTATTTTCTCTCATCGTCATCATCTCCCCTCTCTCGGACACTTGCAATAACTATCTCCACTCCCATCCGATTACCCCAATATGCACCCTCTTATCAAAACTGCAACAATTACCCCCCCAGCCACATAACTACCAGGGCCCTCCTCACTACTTGTCTGAGACCCACTCCTCCCTCAACATATTGAATTCCACAACTGGAGCTGTCCATAAAATTCTAGGGGATCACCTAGCAACAGTCACCCCGTCCTCCCAAGAACTCCACCTCACCTCCAAAAAATTCACATTTCTCTCCAAAACATCCGGTCTCTGCCACACTCAGGGCAGATACCCCGATACCAGGGTACGAACCTCCCACAACGACATTATCCACACCACTACTGATACCCCTTCTATCTCCGCCCCGCACCCCAGCACTCTCACTATAACATCATAAAATGTTGGTTCCTTAGCCACCAGCATACAAAGCCTCCTCCATCTCTTCACAGAATCATCACAGCCACACATTTTTCTCCTTCAAGAAACCAAGCTACACACTACCAACACTAGTAGCTCTTACATAAATAAACTATTACCAAACTACTACATCCTATACGGCAACCCCTTGACAACCCAACAATGCACCTTACGAAGATCCGCACCCTACAAACCTACCCCGGGGCGGTCTTGTACTGGGTATTCTTCGTACGCACCACTCCCCCAGCACCACCACCAAACTCACCATACCTCTCCCTCTCCGATCTCATATTCAAATCATACAACTACACCCCCCATCCTTATGCCCGATCATCCTCATACATCTGTACATGTCTTCCCATATGGAAGACCTTCCCCCTTATAGTGTGAGTGCACTTGGATGTCAAAGAAGGAGGGAGGAAGGTGCATCTTCAACATATACATGACCGCCGCCGCCTCGTTCTTCATGCGTGGAAAGTCCACTTCTTCCATCTCTTTGGAGCAAATCCACCGGAACAAGGCTCCCAATCTATAGACTGTATCGCGAACCTCGGGAGTCAATGTCCCACGTACTGCAATGCGCAAGATGTCTTGCAATAGATTGTGGTAGTCATGAGACTTCAAACCATGGGACCCGTCTTCGTTGAACTTCATACGGAGGGATGATCTGTCGCGGCCCTTTGCCTTGAGGGCAGGGGGTCGGGTCGCAGAGGGGCTACCCTGTGGTGGGGCGGTGGCAGCAATAGGTACGGGGGGCTGAAGCAACCTCGAGTGCCCAAGGCACTCGAGGAGGCGGAGGCACTCACTAGGTGGAGCCCTGCACACCGGGTTGCGGTGGGGGTGGCTCCACAAGGGGTGGTGGTAGCTTAGTGGGACTTAGTGGGGGTGGCATAGGACTCACCATGGGGGCGGAGACCTTGTGGTGGGAGTCGTGGGGAGTCTTGGGACTCATCACGGTCCAAGGGGACCGTGGTGGGTAGGCCAAGACTCACCGCGACTCATCACCAAGAATTGAGGGTTTTCGTGGTGGTTCGCCATAAAATGGTGGTATTGTTTGTGAAACCCCCGCGGACAGTCACAGAAGTATATATAGGGAGTAGTAACCCCGAGAACGGTGCAAGCCCGTTGGTGTCCAAAAACTAGTGAGTAAGCGTGCAAGCCGGAAAGCGACCAAGGTGTGGGGAGCTATTCCGGATTGCCATCGACCAAAGGGAATTTCCACTAGGCCCAAATGGGGAGAGGGTCTAGTGGAGGAGTAAAGGGGGACCGTTATGCCCCGGTGAGCAGCGGAAGCTCCGAGTTGGCCCGGCGGCCAGTTTGGGAGTTAGGCGCGCGCATCAAGCGAGTAACTATGACTTGAAGGGGAGCTTACCAAAGTGAGGTGCGCGACACTTGGTATCAAAGCCTAGAGTTCAGTACGCGATCGTCCTTGGGATCGGCCTCATCATGGGGTCGGGCAAGCCAAAGCGAAAGCGGAACGGCCCGAAAGATGATGATCCTGGTGAGCCCGATGGGGGTGACGTGTCACCGAAGCGACCATTTGAGGAAGCGATGCATGCCTTTGGAAGCGAGGCCGCTCAAGGACGGGAGGAATATGAGGAGTCGGAGCCCAAGGAATCCCTGAGAGCTCTGACAGACCAACAGATGCCTCCCATGCCAACAGCCTTTTGGGAAGGGTTGTTGGCGCAGTTTGGTGGGACGTTGAAAGACGTGAAGGCGACTAATGTTACTTCCACTAAGGCAAAGTTTAAGGTGAAGCCTAAGGAATCCGGCACCTTCGAGGGCGTCCGAAATCGGAAGGCACTCAACACCTGGCTCTTGGAGCTAGAGCAGTACTTCCGGGCGGCCAAGTTGGATGACGAGGATCGGGTGGAAGTGGCTCCCACCTATTTGAGGGGCTATGCTCAACAATGGTGGCAGAAACGCCTTCACGACCGAGGTCCAAACCCGGAGACCTTGAACTGGAGTGGGTTCAAAGAACTCATGAAGAGACAGTTTGTGCCCCTCAACGCGTCCTCGCTCGTCCAAGACAAGATGAGGAATTTGAAGCAAACGGATGACATTCGGGGATATGTTCAGGCTTTCAATGTGCTGTTGCTTGAAGTCACGGACATGGCAAAACCAGAAATATTCTTCAACTTTGTGGCGGGACTGGCCCCATGGGCCAGACGGAAGTTGGAGGAGAAGCCACCTAAGACTTTGAACGAGGCAATTGAAAGGGCTGAATGTTTCTCGGATGTCCCTAGGGCGAAAGACAAGGCCGTACGGAGCTGAACCACAAGAAGGTCTGGCGGGAAGGTGACTCCTTCCGACCGGAAAAGAAGTGGGATAGGCCACGCGGCAACAATGGCACATGGAAATCGAAGGGAGGGCCCTCACACATCAAGACGACACCCGGTTTCCCGAAAGGAAAACCAGGTGCGGCGGCTTATGGCGGACAGAAGGCGAACTTCGATGGAGTGTGCTTTAATTGCGGGGAGTCCGGGCACATGGCCAAGAAGTGTACGAATCCCCGACAATTGAAATGACTTGGGCAACCACGGAGTTATCCGAAGCCTCCATCAGCCGCTTGGTGGAGGCGGTGGTCGCCAAGACTTGCAAGTAGGCAACTACTCTTGTGAGTTGTATCAAGAAACTGGCGCCTTGCGTAAAGGGAGTCAGTTAATGTTTGTGAGTGGGATAATCTCCGGAACTAATCGTGTAGCCTCGGGACGAAGTCGTAGTGCGGCTTCGGCGTGTTCCCGTACCTGAGGCCAGCATTCCAAAGCGGACCCAATTGTAGTGATTGAGGCACACGGTTGGTTCAAGGTTATCTTCCTAGTTAAAAAGGGTTCAAGGCGAACCCTTGCTCAAGGTGATGCCAAAAGCGACATCATGAGTGGTCGCAAGCAAATGTTGTTGCAGTAAGGCGATTCGATCCTCGGGGAGGATCGATCCTTGACCCTGAAGTGGGTCAAGAAGAGTGCACTAGGAGGAGCTTGAGAGGCTCCACCCTTGACCGGGACTTGGAGGAAGTCGGCCGAACTAGCTAGTGGAGAGAAGAGTCAAGTGGGGGTTTGGTTCTTAGCCATGGGACGCCATGGTGCGGAAACAAACTCCTTGATGTGGGACGCCACAACTTGGATGTTCGTTTCTACAAAATGGACAAGTCGATGAGGACATCCACTTCCTGTTGGTAGGGGTGTGTGTCGCGGCCCTTTGCCTTGAGGGCAGAGGGTCGGGTCGCAGAGGGGCTGCCCCTGTGGTGGGGGCGGTGGCAGCAATAGGTACGGGGGGCTGAAGCAACCTCGAGTGCCCAAGGCACTCGAGGAGGCGGAGGCACTCACTAGGTGGAGCCCCGCACACCGGGTTGCGGTGGGGGTGGCTCCACAAGGGGTGGTGGTAGCTTAGTGGGACTTAGTGGGGGTGGCATAGGACTCACCATGGGGGCGGAGACCTTGTGGTGGGAGTCGTGGGGAGTCTTGGGACCCATCACGGTCCAAGGGGACCGTGGTGGGTGGGCCAAGATTCACCGCGACTCATCACCGGGAATCGAGGGTTTTCGTGGTGGTTCGCCATAAAATGGTGGTGTTGTTTGTGAAACTCCCGCGGACAGTCACAGAAGTATATATAGGGAGTAGTAACCCTGAGAACGGTGCAAGCCCGTTGGTGTCCAAAAACTAGTGAGTAAGCGTGCGAGCCGGAAAGCGACCAAGGTGTGGGGAGCTATTCCGGACTGCCATCGACCAAAGGGAATTTCCACTAGGCCAAATTGGGAGAGGGTCTAGTGGAGGAGTAAAGGGGGACTGTTATGCCCCGGTGAGCAGCCGAAGCTCCGAGTTGGCCCGGCGGCCAGTTTGGGAGTTAGGCGCACGCATCAAGTGAGTAACTATGACTTGAAGGGGAGCTTACCGAAGTGAGGTGCGCGACATGATCCATATCAGTTGGTGTTCGGACAGCTCCTATGGTGGCTATCACTTTCTTGTATTCCTCCTTTGTCCATTGCCAAGGTGCGCGCCTATACTTCCACCGTACAACACCCTTTGGGTCCACGCCATTTTCTTCGGCCCATAGATGGGGCATGCGACCCTGCTCCTCAAGCTCCTTTCTAACACCGAGAGAATCTCCTTTCGTAACCACTCCCTTCTTTGCTGGCGTGCCATGAATAACATGAAAAAGGGACGAGCAAACATTCTTCTCAATATGCATAGGATCTAGAAGATGACGAATCTTCAGGTCCTACATATATCCCCACTCACAAATTCTTACACGTCTATTTTGTCGTGAAAGTGACAATAGGAATCATACAAAACATGCAATATCACATGCATGCATAGCAATATTGATGGTGTTTTTGTGGAAAATGTACCGCCCAATATGGCAACTCGTAGAAGATTGAAAGCCACTTCATGTCGGGCACCTCCATTTCACCGGACCCCTCCAGATGGGCCTCCTTCCATCGGTCTTCCCAAAAGTGCCCGGATGGTGTCACAGGTAGGGGATGTAACTCCTCTTTGCCATCAAACAAGTGTTTGTCTCTTCTTCTCCAATGATGGCTCATAGGAAGAAACTTGCGGTAGTTGGGATACACCATCTTGCGAAGATTGCTGGAGCTTTGTGCATCAAGTTCATTGCCACAATGCAAGCATGCATGGTGTCGCGCACCTCACTTCGGTAAGCTCCCTTTCAAGTCATAGTTAATCGCTTTGATGTGCGCGCCTAACTCCCAAATTGGCCGCCGGGCCAACTCGGAGCTTTGGCTGCTCACCGGGGCATAACGGTCCCCCTCACACTCCCACCTGACCCTCGACCTATCGGGCTCAGTGGAAATTCCCTTTGGTAGATGGCAGTCCGGAACAGCTCCCCACACCTTGGTCACTTTTCGGTTCGCTCGCTTACTCACTAGTTTTTGGTCACCAACAGGCTTGCACCGTTCTCGGGGTTACTACTCCCTATATATACTTTTGTAGGTGTCCGCGGGGGTTCCACAAGTAACACCCTCCAAATCTGGTGCACCACCACTTAGACCCTCGATCGTCTTAGTGGTGAACCGCAGTGAGTCTTGGCCCATCCACCACGGCCCCAATGGACCGTGGTGAGTCCCAAGACTCCCCACGACTCCCACCACAAGGCCTCAGCCTCATGGTGAGTCCAATGCCACCCCCACTACGACTCCCCACGCTACCACCACCCCTCGTGGAGCCCCCACCACCGCCACCCGGTTTGCGGGGCTCCACCTAGTGAGCGCCACAGCTTCCTTGAGTGCCTTCGGCACTCAAGGGTGCTTCAGTCCCCTTTCCTATTTGCTGCCACTTCCCCCACCACAGGGGCAGCCCCTCTTGTGTCCCGACCCCCCACCCTCAAGGCAGAGGGCCACGACACACACCCCTATCAATGAGGAGTCGATGTCCTCATCGACTTGTCCCTTTTTGTGGAAACTAACATCCAAGTTGTGGCGTCCCACATCAAGGAGTTTGTTTCCGTACCATGGCGTACCATGGCGTCCCATGGCAAAGAACCAAACCCCCACTTGACTCTACTCTCCACTAGCTAGTTTGGCCGACTTCCTCCAAGTCTCGGCGAAGGGTGGAGCCTCTCAAGCTCCACCTAGTGCACTCTTCTTGGCCCACTTCAAGGCCAAGGAATGATCCTCCTCGAGGATCGAATCGCCTTACTGCAACAACATTGCTTGCGACCGCTCATGATGCCGTTTTTTGGCATCACCTTGAGCAAGGGTTCACCTTGAGCAAGGGTTCACCTTGAACCTTTTTTTGACTAGGAAGATAACCTTGAACCAACCGTGCGCCCCAATCACTACAATTGGGTCCGCCTTGGAATGTTGGCCTGAGGTACGGGAACACGCCGAAGCCGCACTACGATTTCATCCCGAGGCTACACGATTATAGTACGTGAATGGAAGCACGTAGCTTCTGTGTTAGCCCGCACTACAAGGCAACCCCCTCGGTAGCGCAGTTATAGTACGGGCACGCGCCAGGTGCGCACTAGCACGTGAACTCCCAAAGAAGGCGCAAGTTTCTTTGCCTCTTGGATGGGAGTCACCCGATTTCGGCACTATGCAAACACACAATTAATCCAATTTACCTCTCCCACTTTTGTAAGCTAGCATGCATTCTACACACTAGCCAACCATACCATGCATCACCATTCCAAACAAAATAGGAAGCACAACATTTGGAAATCATTTCATTTATAAACAAGATTTGTACAACACAAGTCTTTGCAATCGGATTCCTGAGCTAGCTAAGCTGGACTAAGCATGCATTTCATACCCCACGATCCAAGGTTGTTGTCCCCATCAACGCTTCTTCCGCTTTTGAGGTCGCCCTTCGAAAGCTGCAACAGCCTCGGATATGTTTCTCATTTCTGAGGCACGCACCCAAGTTGCCTCCACTTGATGATAGCCCTTCCATTTCACGAGATACTCCGTTTCTTGATTCTTGAACCTCCTCAACTTAAGCACTGCCTCCACCTCGTACTCAGGTTCATTTTCATGAGCCAACAACACAGGTGGTGGACGCAATACTTGATGCCGATTCAGACGCGCTTCATCTTTGAAATAAGGCTTCAAAAGGGAAACGTGGAATACTTGATGTACCTTGCTGTTTGCCGGCAGCTCCAATTCATACACATCCTCATTCATAACCTTCTGGATGCGAAAGGGCCCCGAATACGGAGGTACGAACTTCGGACTCACTTCCGGAGGTAGTAAAAAATTCTTGATGTTCAACCTGACCTCCGTGCGTGCCTCAAACTTAACTTCCCTCCGCTTCCGATTTGCCTGCCGTTCATACCGTTTTCTAGCTTTGGCAATGTTGTACTTTGCGAGCTCCAACAAACGCTCGCGTTCTTCCATCACCGCTGCTGCTGCCGGCTCCTCACTGTCTTGGGCGGCCCAACTTGTCGGCACCAAAGGCGCTTTTCCATAGACCAATACAAAAGGGGAAACTCCCGTTGCGGAGTGTTTTGTGTTATTATAACAGAACTCTGCCGCATCGAAGTGCTCCACCCAGTCCGACTGGTCTGCTGACACATAATTCCGCAAGGTCTACTTCACCATGGAGTTCACTCTTTCCATTTGGCTGTCCGTTGTAGGTCGGAAGGCCGTGCTCATCTTGAGCCTCGTCCCCATTTTCTTCCAAAGTGCCATCCAAAATTTACTTGTAAACTTTGGATCGCAGTCCGAGACAATATCCTTCGGGAGTCCATGATGCTTGAAGACGTGGGCGAAGTAAAGTCGCTCCATCTCCTGCGCCGTTGCCGTCTCCTTGGTGGGGATGAAATGGCCCATTTTACTGAACCTATCCACCACCACCATGATTGCATCAAATTCCTTTTGACAGCGGCAAAGTAGTCATGAAATCCATCGAGACATTTTCCCAAGGCCCCTTTGGAATCGGCAAGGGTTGTAACCGCCCTGCTTGCTTTTTATACTCGCTCCGGTTTTGTTGGCATGTGGTGCATGTTGACATACTCCTCGGCCTCATCCCTCAGTTTGGGCCAGAAATACTCTTTCTTCAAGAGTGCCGGGTTGCGCTTGGCTCCGCCGTGGCCCGCAAGCGGGCCATCGTGGCATTCTCTCAAGAGACTATCTCTGATCCCTCCCTTTGGCACATAGAGACGCTTTTGCTTGTACCGGAGCAGTCCATTGTGCAAGTGGAACTGTGATTTAACCCCCAACCTCAAGTCCTGCATCACGGACTTTGCCATTTCATCCTTTCGGTAAGCCTTCCGGATCTTCCTTTGGAGCGCCGTCTCGCCCCTATACACCAACATGAGCTGCTACTTTCTACTTAAAGCATCGGTCACCACATTGTCCCGTCCCGGTTTGTACTGGATATCCACGTCGAACACTGCCAAAGTGTCTTGCCATCTAAGTTGTTTTGGGGACAACTTAGGTTGTGTGGCAAAATACTTCACCGTGACATTATCCGTGAACACCTTCACCGGGTTGGATTAACCAACATAGTGGCGCCAAAGCTCAAGGCAATGCACCACCGCCTTCATTTCTTTTTCGTGCGTAGGCCACCGTCGCTCCACTTCATTCAGTTTCTTCCTTTCATAAGCCATTGGACGTCCTTCATGCATGAGCACACCCCCGATTGCAAAGTTCGACGCATTTGTATGAATCTCAAATGGACGGTCGAACTCCGGGATTTTCAAGACTGGAGCTTTCGCCATCCGCTGCTTCAACTCGGCAAAAGCTTGGCCACAAAAGGTGTTCCATACCCATACCTTGGACTTACACAGAAGGTCTGACAGCGGCCCCGCAATCTTGGCAAAATTTCTCACATACTTTCGGTAATAGGAGGTGAGTCCTAGAAAGGATTGCACTCTTGGGACCGAAGTCGGAGGTTCCCAGTCCAAGATCGCCCTCACATTTCTGTCATCTATTTTGATCCCATCCTGTGTAATCACATGCCCTAGGAACTCCACTTTCGTGACCCCGAATTTGCACTTTGAAGCTTTGGCATACAGCTTCCATTCCCACAATTTCTGGAACACCCTTTTGAGGTGCTCCAAGTGCTTTTCCTTCGTTTTCGAGTACACCAAGATGTCATCGATGTACATGATCACAAAGTCATCCAACCACTCCTGAAAGAGGCAGTTCATCAGGGTACTAAAGGTTGTTGGCGCGTTGGTGAGCCCAAAATGCATCACCAAAAATTCGTATGAGCCATACCTTGTCCTGCATGCTGTCTTTTCCTCATCTCCTTCCGCTATCCGGATCTGGTGGTAACCCGATGTAAATCCGGCTGAAATACTTTGCTCATGTCAACTGATTGAAGAGGTCGTCGATCCTTGGCAAAGGGTACCGGTTTCTGATAGTCACCTTATTCAGAGCCCTATAATCGACACACATCGGCAGCGTCCCATCCTTCTTATCCGCGAATAGTACCGGGGCTCCGTAAGGTGACTTACTCGGTCGGATGTACCCCTTTGCCATTAGATCCTTGAGCTGGGCCTTCAGCTCGACCAACTCTCTGTGGCTCAACCGGTAGGGCGCCTTGGCAGGCGGTTCCGATCCCGGTATCACCTCTATCTTGTGGTCAACTCCTCTTCGCGTTGGCAAGCCGCTTGGTAAATCCTTTGGCATCAGATCCTGGTATTTCTACAGGATCCCCTTGATCCAATCTGGGCTCGGCTCCCTATCGACTTCTCCTTCCACTTGTCTCATGTAAAGCAAAAATTGGGGCTCGTGTGGCTCCTCCACGGCCCACTCCTTTGTTGTCAGCAGGTTTACTCGCCCTCCCACTCGGTTGGGCATTTTCGACACCCTGTAAAACTTCGCAACCATTCCCACACGGTAGCGTGACTACTCTCTTACGGCCATTTATGACCGCTCCGGATTCGCTCAAAAAGGTCATCCCCAAAATGAGATCCACTCCATCGATCTCGCAAATGGTGAAGTTCTCACGTCCCTCCCAACTCCCCGGCTGAAGAGGAACATCGAACGCCAACTTCGTCGCCAATTGTGGTTCTACTTTGGCAGAACGCACTTCAATAGAGGCCCCCACATCACTTGTCGGGAGCCCCAGCTTCCGTGTCGTTGCCAGTGTCATGAAGGAGTGCGACGCTCCTGTGTCCACCAACAACGACACGTTAGTTCCGGAAATTATTCCGCTCATGAACATTAACTGACTCCCTTTATGCAAGGCCCCAATCTCCTGATATAACTCACAAGAGTAGTTGCCTACCTTGCAAGTCTTGGCGACCACCACCTCCACCAAGCGGCTGATGGAATCTTTGGACAGCTCCGTGGTCGCCCGAGTCAAGTTCAATTGTCGGGGTGTTGCACACTTCTTGGCCATGTGCCCGGGCTCCCCGCAATTAAAGCACACTCCATCGAAGGTCGCCTTCTTTCCGCCATAAGCCGCCGTACCTGATTTTCCTTTCGGAGCACCGGGTGCCGCCTTGACGTGTGAAGGCCCTCCCTTCGATTTCCATGTGTCATTATCGCCGCGTGGCCTATCCCACTTCTTCTCCGGTCGGAAGGAGTCACCTTCCTGCCGGACCTTCTTGTGGTTCAGCTCCGTACGACCTTGTCTTTCACCCCTAGGGACATCCGAGAAGCATTCAGCCTTTCAATTGCCTCGTTCAAAGTCTTAGGTGGCTTCTCCTCCAACTTCCGTCTGGCCCACGGGGCCTGTCCCGCCACAAAGTTGAAGATCATTTCTCGTTCTATCATATCCGCGACTTTGAGCAACAATACATTGAAAGCCTGAACGTATCCCCGAATGTCATCCGTTTGCTTCAAATTTCTCATCTTGTCCCGGGCGAGCCAGGACGCGTTGAGGGGCACGAACTGTTTCTTCATTAGTTCCTTGAACCCCCTCCAGCTCAAGGTCTCTCGGTTTGGCCCTTGGTCCTAAAGATGTTTCTTCCACCATTGTTGAGCATAACCCCTCAAATAGGTGGGTGCCACTTCCACCCGATCCTCGTCACTCAACTTGGCCGCCCGGAAGTACTGCTCTAGCTCTAGGAGCCAGGTGTTGAGTGCCTTCCGATTTTGGATGCCCTTGAAGGTGCCGGGTTCCTTAGGCTTCACCTTAGACTTTGCCTTAGTGGAAGTGGCGTTGGCAGCTTTCATTACGTCCGTCAGTGTCCCGCCAAACTGTGCCAGAAGCCCTTCCCAAAAGGCTGCTGGCATGGGAGGCAATTGTTGGTTTGACGGAACCTTAGGGAAGTCCTCGGGCTCCGTCCCCTCAAATTCCTCCCACTCTCGAGCGGCCTCGCTATCAGAATCATAAATTGCCTCTTCCGGTTGCCGCTCCGGTGACACGTCGCCCCCACCGGGATCACCGGGATTATTTCCTTTCGGGCTGTTCCGTTTTCACTTTGTCTTGCCCGACCCCATGGTGAGGCCAATCTCAAGGACGATCGCGTACTGAACTCTAGGCTCTGATACCAAGTGTCGTGCACCTCACTTCGGTAAGCTCCCTTTCAAGTCATAGTTACTCGCTTTGATGTGCGCGCCTAACTCCCAAATTGGCCACCGGGCCAACTCGGAGCTTCGGCTGCTCACCGGGGCATAACGGTCCCCCTCACACTCCCACTTGACCCTCGACCTATCGGGCTCAGTGGAAATTCCCTTTGGTAGATGGCAGTCCGGAATAGCTCCCCATACCTTGGTCGCTTTCCGGCTCGCACGCGTACTCCCTAGTTTTTGGTCACCAATGGGCTTGCACCGTTCTCGGGGTTACTACTCCCTATATATACTTTTGTAGGTGTCTGCAGGGGTTCCACAAGTCCAAATCTGATACACAACCACTTAGACCCTCGATCGTCCCAGTGGTGAGCCGCGGTGAATCTTGGCCCATCCACAATGGCCCCAATGGACCGTGGTGAGTCCCAAGACTCCCCACGACTCCCACCACAAGGCCTCAGCCTCATGGTGAGTCCTATGCCACCCCCACTACGACTCCCCATGCTACCACCACCCCTTGTGGAGCCCCCACCACCGCCACCCGGTTTGCGGGGCTCCACCTAGTGAGCGCGAGCGCCTCCTTGAGTGCCTTTGGCACTCAAGGGTGCTTCAGTCCCCTTTCCTATTTGCTGCCACTGCCCCCACCACAGGGGCAGTCCCTCTTGTGTCCCGACCCCCCGCCCTCAAGGCAAAGGGCCGTGACACGTGGTACCCTTTAGTGCTCAGCCCCAAGCAAACAGTAAGTCCTGTAGACATTCCGCCACATTAGCAAAGACAAAAAGTTGTCATGTGTATCTACCCCACTACGGTGCAGAAGACTGTCGCCGCTACTTCAACCAATCCCAATCCTCATCAATATCCCTTGACAGGTAAATGTACGCGGGTTTCTCATGGGGAACATGATATACCTGGATAATCATGCATTGTCCAAAGCAAGATGCCTCTCATCTGAAAAGATTGTCGGGCCATATGGTCAATTGAAGCATCCAATGTCGACACCCCCCTCCATAGTTCCTTAAGTTCATCAACTAGAGGCCGCAAGTACGTGTCCATGTGTTTCACTTGTTTTTTCCCTATGAGACATTAACATCATTGTTTCAATGCTCCACCATGAAATTTATACTTCATAATGAATGACACATCTTACTCCATCATTACGTCACTCATCAATCTTCCATCGGAATTACGCCAAAGAGAAGAAGATTAATGTAAAATCCAGGGAAATAATGAGCATGAAATGGGAACACTCACCTGGTACAATGGCAGCCAACATGATATGGCCTTTTTTTTTATTGAAAGATACGGAGGGATGTTGTAATTCAGGGGGTTGCTATTCCATGAGCTCATGAGCGGGCATGGCTAACCCATGAGCCGCAAAGTAACACACTTCGAATTTCGGCAGATTTTTTTCGGGCCAAAAACTATGAAATAATCAAAAATCGAAGATTTCCGCGCTCATGCTGGAAGCACTCCGCTCATGAGTACCAGTGTACACTCATGACTTGGAGCCCAGGCTCATGGACCGCCAGGCCAGGTCATAGAATAACTGAATTCTGGGCAATAACGGCACCGAAATTATCCCAGAGGCAGAGACGCAAGCGGAATTAGGATCCGGGTTTGCAGACTCCGAAAACGCAATGGCGACCTATAACCGTGGATAGTACTATTGCAGAAGTGCAGGATGGTTGGGTATAACGACGCCGTAATTGGGCACAGGAAAAGAAATAGCGGGCTGAAGGCTCGGGAGTGAAGCCAACAACGGTGAAAGTAATTGGGCTCCGCCAACCAAATACCCGGCTGCATCCTCCGGAGTGCAGGCGATAACGGCGCCGAAATGGGCCCCGGAAACCAAATACTCGGCTCAAGCCACCGGAGTGCAGCCGATAACGGCGCCGAAATTGGGTTCGGAAACCAAATACCCAGCCGAAGGCTGGGGATTGCAACCAATAACGGCGCCGAAATTGACCTGCGGAAACAAAATTCTCGGCTGAAGCTTCCGCACTCCATGTAATAACGGCGCCGAAATTGGGCGTCGGAGAGCAAATACCCGCCTTACGGTGAGGGAGGCCTTGCTCTCATTTTGCTCTTCACTCTTCTCTGTTGTGCCCATCTCCTCCCTGCTTTGAGTTCGTGCTGTGTCGTGAGGCCATGTCGTGCCCGAATCACATCTATCGACGCCAGACGGGAGTCATTTTCCCGAAAGCAGACGACATCATTGTCTTCCGGATGTTTACAGGGACGATCCTCGACTTGTCCAGCTGAGAGCAATGGAGTTTTCTTGCAGGATTGCACGATTCTCCTAGACCCCGGCTGGGGAGCAGGTGGTTCCTACGCATCATGGACCTGGACTTTCCGCATGTGTGGGAGCCGAACAGATCACGCACAGCGTTGCTGTATCGCTGGAATTGTTGCGAGTGGACGTATGATGAGTGCATAGGTGAAAACTTTACGCGTGGACGGACTGGCTCGGAAAGTGGGGACATTCTCTTCAGTTATGAGGATGAGGAGGAGGGGAACACAGGGCCCACTGTGAAAATGTCCTTCTACCAAGGGGGCGCTATGATAAACACGACATCCTCGTTAGTTTCAACCGGGCGACAGAAACCACTGACATTTTGTTCAAATATAGGCACCGGTCACTGAGGAGGCTGAGAGGCCAGTTCGAGTTCCTTCTTCTTGGCGAGGGGACCATAGGTCTTGCATGCTAGAGTAGACATGTTTTCAACTCGCTGACACTCATGGCACATACATTTTCATTCAGAAATCAAGCAGCTTCCCTGTGCCATATGGGGAATATACATGCTTCGATAATCTTCTGTTAAGGTTTTTTGCAATTCACTGCCAAATGCTGGGACGTGTCCTTTGTCGTATGGATTGCTGTTTGCACAAGGTGCAGTATGCAAATGCTGGAATGTGCAGTAGGACCCTTCCCACTGGGACACAGAACTAGCAATCTTGTAAAGGCATCACATTTGTAGCAAATTGGAGTCTTCTCATAAAGGTGGACGAAAACGCAAGGATGGCTGAAAATCACACAAATGAAAGAAGGAAGAGCAGTAACAAGGAAGCACTATGCAGTACACAGACCATAAATGGCGCTGAAATAGGCCCAATGCCCGTTAATCTCCACACAATGTATGCTTTACTCGGATCAATTTGTAGACAACCAAAATAAAAAAAAGCATGCGCATGCCATTCATGGCCAAAAACCACATTCTCATGTATTGCGGCACCGAAATTCACCTGTAGCCATGGCGATGCGGCACCACCAAGTGTATAATTCCTCACAAAAAAATAGGGTGCAAGAAGATGAATGTAATTAATTGCCACTTTCTCCTTCCCGAATGTGGAATGTCAAGCAGTCCGACCAGTATCCTGCCGTAGGGCTTGTGCAGCTCGTTGAAACTCAGTGTTGGAGCATGGATGAAGACGTCACTGCGGATATGCAACTCATGCGCTTCATAAAAATGTAATAAAGGTGTTTGCAGGGGACATATGCTGCATTCTTCGATTCCATAACAAGGAAGTCCTCACAGTTGCAAGCTGGGTACTGTGAAACCGTGATTGCATACACGACACTGCGCGCAGCAGACCGGCTGTTGACAACTGAAATATGCGCCCCATCCCGGGGTGAGGAACATCCCTGCAACCTTGCACTATGCAGGGCATTGCAAGAGCGTTGGCCATCCTGGTGTCGTTCGCCTTTGTTGGTGGCCGCCGTCTTTTCAGTTTCCCCCACCGATGGGTGGGCCAAGCTGCGGGGTCACCCACCGGTATGCGGGGCGAAGAGCTTCTCGTGGGAGGAGGATGACGATTGGGAATTGGATTTCGTGGAACGTCTGTCCTCTCCACCAGTCAAAACCCTGCACTTCCTAGAGCGTCTGCCTCCTCCAGGGTAAGATCTGTACCACTTGCCACAGGCCAGACTGCCGGTGGTTCAGGCATGCCTTGTACACCATACTTGGGCTTGCCGAACACACACGACATGATGTCGTGCCTGCAGAACCAAAACTCCTTCAGTGTGGCCTCCACAAACTTTGCGCACACAAATCTCCCTGTGAAGCAAGGGGCAGGCACACCGCCCTGCGGGCTCCTCCGAATCATCTCATTGCATCTCTGGTTGGTGTCGACACGAACAGCACAACATTTGCCACGAAATGTCGGACGGGTCCGTGCAATTCTCCACTGCGAGGCCGACACATCTCGCTCCACGATTGGAATGTTGTATTGGGTAACGAAAACAGGAGCAACATGCCCATCCTCGGCATGTTGTCCCGAGTCTGGCAGCGATTCCATGGATGCTGCAGGAGGAGGGGGGTACGAGTCCTGCTTCGTGGAGGCGTGGGACGCAACATCGTTGCGCCCCGAGGTTGAGTGCGGATGTTCATATCTGATCTCCATGAATCCCCATCCCTCCTGGCATGTCCTCAATTCTTCTCTTCACCGGCCGGCTGCGGACATCGCCTCCAGGCAGTTCCCCCGACTGTGTAACGGCGTTGACCTTATTGTTTCACGCAATGCAGCAGCCATTTTTGGGATCGGTCGAAACGATGCGCCGCCCTCATCAGCATCTCCTGCCTGTCTGGTCCGATACCCCATTGCTTCCTCCCAGAAACTGGTAGTAATGAGATTGTGCATGATGGCCTCACAATATCTTCTGTTGTTGCTGTCAACATGTCAACGAGATGTGCTGCAGAGGAAGCACGCCAGGAAGAGTGCACCGATTCGGCCATGTTCGTCGTCGGCATATCCGTGTCATCCTCCAAGCTCATGTCCTGTTGAATGTCCTGTTGAAGGAATTAGATATGTCACTGATTGTGGGAGAATGTCCAAGCACAAAACAGAACAATTGTCAAGTACAAAAATGTGTTACCTGTCTCATGTAGTCTCCAAACTGGCGGAAATCTATAATGCCACCACGCAAGCCACGTTTGCAGTTCTGGCTGATCTTTCACATCCACTGCCCCTGAAGACACCCACCAGGCGCGTATGGTTGCAAACTCGGTCTCCGCCTCGTCAATGGAATTCGCATTTTTTCCACCTAGGCACATACTGATATGATCCTGCCGGTGGCGTGACGCCACGAACCTTTTCGTGTTTTGCGTCAAACTCTGCATGAAGTGGAACCCGCAAGATCTCTCCTTTCCTTCCATTGAGTCTTTGGGTCGTCCCCATATACCCTTCTAACTGCAGCCCAGTTGCCTGGGTATTGTCAGCCATGAAGCCCCTAAAATCGGGAGGGGGCAACTTGGCTCTCGCCATTTGCTCATTTAATTCCGCGCCACATATTGCAACTCCGAATCTGTGTCTTCTCCCTTCATTTCGCAGATAGCAATGGTCATCAACTTTCTGCAATGTGGGTCGTATACATGTGCCCCCATTGTCACCCAATCGTGGTTGGTAATCGCCGGATGTGGTCGAACATGACCCAACAATTTGAAAGGTCTCCACTGGTCATCCGCTCACCAAATCGACGCCGCTCCCCGGTCCGCACGTTGACATCTTAAATATGAAGCACCTGTCCGTCTCCGAGCCTTGACCAGGAAAGAAGCTGCCTTGGATGAAGTCGTAGCCGCATGTGCGCTTCACTTCCAAGATGGAGTGCATGTCTGATCCTCTTCCGATTCGTTTCTTGCAGCTGACAATGTGGTTCCTGACATTGGGGCTGCACACATGGGAGACAGCTTCCAGCAGGTCCTTCATGTCCCCCTCGCCCAACTTCTCTCTTGTGCTTCCGTCCTCCGACATTATTCTGCCAATTGCAATCCTATGTGCCGATGCGAGCTGTATCTGCTTTGGTTTTGCACCCGGCCTCAACTCACCTCCTCCTTGATAATATCCTGGGCTTGTTGAAAAGCGACTCTGCAATTGCCTCTGGTGAGGGGGTGCTCATGCTTTCCGATGTGAATGCATGCTCTGGTGCACGCTGGGCCGACGGTCCCGACGTAGTACTGCTTGGCGTTGCACACTGCCATGCACGTAGGGGCTGCGTTGCAATGGGCACACTTGAACGTCCCTGCAGGAACTCTACCTTGAGGCCAAAATGGGGGGTCGACGAATTGCCAATCCAGTCAGTCTCATTCCTGGTGCCTTTGCTAGTGTAATGGTAACATGTGCTCGAGAAACATTTAAGATGCCCAGCACACAATACATATCTCACTCGAACTCCATCACCCAGGTTGGACGATGAAGTTTGGTGACACACCAAGGGTGGCCGTCATGTTTCCTGTTCATTCCTGCGAGCATGCCGTCTGGGCCTGCGCCTGCCGGCACTGGAGGGAACTCGTAGATAGCATTCCCATCCACAACATCAGGCAAAGTTTCCACAGAATGGATTGGAGTTTTGTCGTAATCAAGCCTAAGAAGGTCACTGGAGCGGGAACCCGTTGTCTTCATCCTCCACAATATGTCGATTACTGAGCGGACGGAAGTTGAGTCGGACGGTGTATGCTGAACACTCCTAGTGACGGACGACTTCGAAACATACGATGGAAGGACCATACAGTCTTCATCGTCACTGGATAAGTCGTGGACGACTGTTTCCCTGTTTTCCTGGATTTCCCTTTTCACATGTTTGGGCTTCTCTGCTTGTGAAGAGGTGCCCACATCCTTCACATCTTGCACGCCAGACCCTCTTGTGGAAGGAGGATCAACCAAGTTCCAGCGTGGGAACTCTTTAGGCACGATTTCACCAATGGCACTGTACCGGATGGATTCAGAAGCTGGGAGCCGCCACTCTTTGCCTTTTCCGAAATCTGCATGCAGAATGACGGCACTTTCCAGAAAATTTCCATAAGCATCCTTCGTCTCCTCTTCCAAAAACACCGTTCCAGGGCGGAGCCCGAACTTCACACACAAGTACTGCTCACTGACAATCGCAAATCCTTGGTCGCAGGTATTTTAGCTTTCAGAGAATCAGGATGGAAGTACACGTTCACCCAAACACGGGAGTCCATTTTGAAGACGGGACCTCTCGGTACGCTCCGCAGCGAAGTCCTACAATGAGAAGAGTGTGTCCTACCTAATAACACAAATGATTTTCTGGAGGATTCCGTATCCAACAGGATGGGTGATCAGTGCACGTAAAGATGAAGGTGTGTAACGTACGTTAAAAAAACGGACGAGAACAGCAAGTTCACATCGGATATTTGGTGCCTGAATTGTAATGTACAACCACTTGGGGTACAATAAATCAGGCCTTCCCATGAATTTCGGCACCGAAATCGGGATGAACATCTCTGTCGTGTAACAGCTTTGGAAGCCAGGGGATGAATTCTGGCAACAGAAATCGTAATTTGTTTATCTCATTAAACTGACCAAGCACCCAACGGATGGATTTCGGTGCCGAAATTCGGATGAACTTCTTCTTCATTAAATTGTATCTGCACATATGGGTTGAATTTAGATGCCAAAATACGGATGAATGTGTTCCTGATTAAAGTCGTGATTCACCACGTGTCCGGATATCGGTGCCGACTTCCGAATGACAGTAATCCTGAATCGGCAGAATGGATGTATTTCGGCGCCAAAATTCATTCTTCATCTCATTTTCCGACCCTAATTCTGCTGCCCTGCGGATGGATTTCGGTGCCAGAATTCATCGGAAGTCCTTTTGTTTTTATTTTTCTTTGCGACAGATGAACTTTGGCGCCGAATCTCATCCAAGTACTCCATTTTAATTTTCCTTTTTCTTCGCGAGCAATGAATTTCGGCGCGGAAATTCAACCGAAATCCTCCCGATTTTTATTTTTTCTTCGCGAGCATTGAATTGCGGCGCCGAAATTCATTCCAAGTCCTCCCGAAATTTTTTATTTTCTTCGCGAGCAATGAATTTCGGCGCCAAATTTCATCCGAAGTCCTCCCGAATTTTTTTATTTTCCTTCGCGAGCAATGAATTTCGGCGCCGAAATTCATCCGAAGTCCTCCCGAATTTTTTTTTCTTCGCGAGCAATGAATTTCGGCGCCGAAATTCAGCCGACTTCATCCCTCCAATTCTTTTCAGGGTTTGAGCGCCGGATTTCGGCGCCGAAATTCATCCAATTCCCTCCCTCCAATATTTATTTTTCTTTGAAATGGATCAATTTCGGCGCCGAAATTCATCCTTACTGTCCGCAATGAGTAACTCTAATATTACATTTTCTATGCGACGGATGAATTTCGGCGCCGAAATTCGTCCAAACCCGGCACTTACTTTTGCTTTGGATGATAATTTTCCGTAAATCGTTGGAAATACCCCGTTCGACGAATATAACAGGAATATTCTGCATTTAATGGAGAAATCAGCATATTAAACCACTTCTGTCAAAATTAATTGCATTTTAGCCGTTTTTTTCATTTGAAACCGACAGTATCCATTAAGTGGTCTTTTCGCACGGGACGTTGCCGCACATAAAGTATAATTTCGGCGCCGAAATTATAGTTAAATGTCCACAAATGGCAAGTCCAACAGGCATGGACAGCATCCGTCAGGGGCAATGATGGCGGCAAAGCGTAGCATGGTGCCAATTTAGTCTTCGCTCTGGATGAATTTCGGCGCCGAAATAATGATGATTTCACCTCGTCTACGCGCGGACGGAGATATTCGTTATGAATTTCGGCGCCGAAATATGGATGAAATGTGCCCAAGTGCAACCGTTTTCACTGTCCCGGAATTAATTCCGGCTCCGATATCCCACTGACAGGTTTGCTCATGACGGATGAGGACTTCGGAAGCGATGAATTGCGGCGCCGAAATTCATCCGTCCGCTGTTGAAACGTACCGACCTGACTGTTGAATGTCATAGGCAGGGGATTTTCTTGGCGGTTGGGTTTCATGATGCGCGGATATTTCATTCAATGTCGGCTGCTCCGGGAACAGCATCCGGTGTACGGAAGGTATTTCGGTGCCGCAATTCGGATAAACCGTCTTGTACTGGTGGCTAGAACTGGCACGCGTCGTGTTCCAGTCGACTTCATCCGTGCGAACATGTCAGGGGTCACAATCTCTTCATCACCCATACGGCAAAAAGTGTTGGACGGTGGCAACGCTTCGGGAGACGTGGCTGCTTACGCATCTGCTCGTGCATAGTGGTTGCATGTTCCACTGCTTCGCTCTCTCGCTCCTTGCCCTTCTGCAGTGACGTTCTCCTGCGTTTCCTCTCCTTATGCGGCATAGTGGTAGCATAGAGTTTGTGGAAGGTCAAGCGACTCCGGCAAAGAGGAGGACGCGGGATTTTGGGAAGCCGCCGACGACACAACTTAAGCTCCGTCTCATGCATGAAATGCAAACCTCGTTATCCGGAGACTCGGATCGCCCACCAGTGAGAAATTCGTGCTTCGCGGATGTGAAGCACTCCATACGCAATATTCCTTTTACACCTTTTTTTTGGCGTGCAGTGTCTCATGTTTTCCTGTTTGTTTGACATGGGAGCTGGGGAGGGATCGCAGGGGGGCGAGGCAACACAGTCAACTTTGGATACTCCTGCCCGGGTGCTGCGCTCACAAGGTGGAAGTGCATCGAGGCAGACGAGTCCTCATTCAACACCTCAAATATCGCCTCCGAAAAGCCCACCTAGAGTTCGGAAGCCGAGAAAGCAGAAGGAGCCCATGGCTTCGCCAGTAAAACCCCTAGGGAGACTGGAAGTGGAGATATTGGGTTTGCAGTAAATTTCAGAAAACACAGATGCGGTGGAGGCCGCTGGAGATGTGGGAGTCAGATCTGCAGAAGGGCGGCCCATTCAACTGACAGAAGGAGAGGACGATAACGTGGTACGACTTGGCGACGATCAGAACCTGCTGGAGCTTGCGGAGGAGCAAAACCTCCAGGACAGTACACAGGCTGGTGAGAGGGGTGAGGGAAGTGACAGAGGTGATACAAGTAAGAAACTGGTGGCGGGTATGCTCATGAGCGCACGAGACATGAACATAGCAGCAAACAGGTTGCTGGCAGAGACTCATAGCAACATAGGCCGCGTTTTGGGCTCCATGGTGTATCCGGAGAACCTCAAAGTTCCTTTGTGTCGCATGGTAAGCCTTCCAGTTGTAAGGCAAGCACTGCCAGGGGATATCGATCGACTGAAGCACAACTTCAGAGAAGGGTACAGACGGGGGTCGGCAGCATTCTACGTTTCCATTGAGAATGACCAGGGTGTCACAAGGGGCCCCACTGCAGAGGAGCTTCAGAATTGGGGCCCCCACTGGCACACTGTTAATGCCGAGTTTGAAGCCTATCTGAAGACTAATCCCACATTCGCACACATGGAAGGGAAGATGTTCTTCGTTTGGGACGGGAACCACAGGATGCTTGCCTGGACAGAGTACATTGCTGAAATGCATCCGCAAGATATCAGTTGGCATTACATGGTGGACTGCATTGTCGTGAAGGTGGACGTCAGGGACAGAGGACTGTTGAAGGGTGCCATGGCGGATATAAATCTGTAAGTATACAATTACATCCTTGTGTACTGCCTATTGCGGCGCCAAAATAGGCAATGTTCACCACTGTCATGCACTCTATGAACTGGAAATTGGATTGCTGTGCCGAAATCATATTTTCATGTTGTTTTTTTCTCCATGGCAGGGTAACAGAGAGGGCCTTCGTGGAAACTCATCTGGCACATACGCTCTACAGAGTGCAAGAAGTGGGGACAGCTCTGCTGACGGACTTCCAAAAGTCCCTCGATCCCGAGCTGTACAGGAAGTCCCTAGCGAAAGCAGATCGCACCTGGTACCGACCAACACTGGACGCCATGGTGGAGATCCTCTATTCGGTGAGGTTCATCTCAAATTTCAGTATCAATTTAATGTTATTTGTTGCAAGGATCCGTGGCCTGACTGTATCTGCTGGGTATGGGAAGCAGACGAACATCAGGGATGACTTGGCCTATGCCAAAAGGCAGTTTTTTGAGAATGATGCCCCCAACAAGGCGGACGCGTCGATAGAGAGTCATATTGTGCAGGCAGGGAAGCAATCCCGGACCAAGTACAGGTCCAAACTTGTTAAGCAAGTTGCAATCGCTGACCCTGGTCTTGGTGCCGAGTTCCTGGCGGAGATAGGACTGCATTACTCCAGACCCATGAAACCGGAAATGTCCATGGAGAAACTTCATCACATCGCAGTGTCCTGTGTTGAGCCGGCGGAGAAGGTAAGCATGTGTTTATTCTTGTTTTGTGACTTCTCGCGATTCTTATGTTGGAGTTCTTGTCTGACCAATGTGAGGTGGCTGCAGACGAGGTGGCTGCGAATCTGGAACGGCCATACAAACACGAAGCTGCTATACCACTTTCCCATCGAGCCAACAGACGACAAAATGAACGACTGGCTCAATGTCATGACTTGGTGGCATCAGGTATAATTTTCTCCTATTCTGTGTTGGACATCGTCGCAATTTCAAAATCATGAATGTTTTGGAAACCTGCCATGATGCAGGTACTGACCCACGCCCAGGAGCAATTGGACTGCAACACCACCACTTTCAAGTTACAGATCGACTGGACGAAGCCTGAGACAATGGAGAACTACGTGTAGTCGTGGCGAGGGCGCTTCGCAAACCTCTTTTCAGAGAAATTGCAAAGGTAAGACGCAGCGTATACATCGAAGAGCAGGAGGGTGCCGACAAAGCGGCAATGCGTGTCCTGTTCAGGTAATCTGCTGACAATGCATCCCCCTATTTGCAGTTTAGATGATTTGGTTAAGCAGCGATGGATATTGCGGCGCCGAAATATACCTCTGCAAGATGTGAGTTCTGGGTAATTGGGGCACGGTCCACTCCGTATTTCGGTGCCGAAATACCTTGTGCATTGACGACTTCCACTTGCATGATGCATCGGTAGAATGATTTTTGTTGAACTGCCTCGTGATTGCAGGTACATAAACTTTGCACTCATTCCGTCCGGAGCCATTCAAAGGGTTCCACCATTAGGCAGAGTAGCGACATGGAGGGGGTCACTTCTTGGAGCACTTCTTGGTCATCACTTGAGGAGATCAGGCGGAGAGCACGATCTTAGAGCATAGGGATGGAGATTACACAGAGGAGGAGATACGATGAGATGATGCTTGATTCATGCAAGCTGTAGAGATGCAATGTAGAGCAGATTAGAGACACCATGGCTTCGGCCTGATACATGATAGATATTAATACGATTCCTATTTCATATTCACACCGTGAGAGAGATATGAGTGAAGCTGTGGAATGAATGCTTGAGTAGTTGGAACATGGTAGATTGCAAAAGCAATCTAATACTTAAACCTAGATAGTAAGGTAACTTACTGAACATGAATGCAGGAAAGAATAGATATATGAAAGCACCCCATGATACACTAGATGTAGGTCATGACTGATTGTTCTGAGCGGGCTGAGTGCTTAGAGATTTCCAACTTTTCTATCTTGGAGTTTCCACCTCGGATAGCTAAGGGATGGGTGAGTAAAAGCCGCTCGACAGGGGTCCTTCCTCACCTTGGGAGAAGAGGGAGGCTTCAAAGGAGGCCGCAATGAGGTGGAAGGAGGAGGAAAGGAAGAGGGAGGAAGACAAGAAGAGAGAAGAGGGAAATAGGGGGGCACGGGAAAGAGAGGGGGAAGAGGAGAGGGTGACACTGGCTTTGGAGGGCCCCTTGCAAAGTCCGTCACCTGAACGGTCAATGAAGAAGATCCTGGACTTTGGGGCGCCGCCTGCGAGTCTATTGAGTGCATGGGACAGGCTTCCACCCTTATTCCGAGAGGGCCTTATGGGGGCTGCACCACAAGCGGGGACCGAGGGCAACATTGAGCTCATGGACGCAAAGGTGAGCCATTTTCCTTCACCTTGTTTTCTTTCCTTTGCTTTTCATTTTGTTTCTGGTTTGTTTCTAATTTTGTAGGTTTTGTGTTCAGGAGCTTGGCGCATTCGTGGCTCAGATTGTGGCAGGCAGTGGGCCTGCCACCGACAAAGCAGGGACAACACGGTGGTGCATGCCCATGGGGATGGTAAGAGGAAGAGGAAAAGACCTCGTGTCCCCAAGGTTCCACTAATCATCAAGGACGGTAGGGAAGTACTGGAGGGGGGGAGGGAAGTAGTCGAGGGGAAGGGGAAAGGACAGGCCCGGGAGAGGGAGTGTAAGAGAAAGAGGCGTAGAAGGAGAGAGGTGCAGCCGGGGGAGGGCACTAGTGGAGACGCACTTCACTTTGTCATTGGCGTCTTTTAATGCATCTTCATTGCGGTATGGAGTTCATTAACATTTATAGCGTCTTTCTTGGGCTGGACAGGAATCTTGGGAGGCTCTCATTGCATGGGAGAGGGAAGAGCTGAAGGCGGAGGTCTTCGCAAGGGGCCGTGTGGCAACAGCAGCCCGCCTCGAGAAGTGTGTGGAATCAACACACAAGTGGGGCCCCGGCGGAAGCAAGAGTTTTGTCACCCATTTGTAAGTGTTCTTTCTCTTGTCATACCCATTCTTCTTTTTTAGCTTCTCCCTTCCATCATGAATTCTGACCTGTCATTGCATTTGTATGTCATGTGCAGAAAAAGAAGTTTCATGGGCCTCCCTCTTCCATCGAGCACAACTTTTGCAAGACTCAGGGGTGGAAGGCCCTTGTAGCCTCAATGGCCAAGGTGCCACAATTGATGGAGGATAGTGCATCTGTAGGGGTGCCCCGGCCGGATGGGGAGAGCTAGTAGTAGCTGGGGGTGGTTCGAAGGATGATGTAATCTCGGACTCAGCCTCATCATCCTCCAAATTGGAGGCCCAGCGTAGCTTGCATTCCTGAGACAATTACACCTATGACTCAGGTGATGAGGAGTGAGGGATGGTTCCTAGTTAGAGACATGTACATGTAGTACTCGCTTTATGTATATAATTTTTCAGTTGCGATTCCAATCCTCATTCTAACCTTGATGGACATGTGGATTTGGGGGGTCGACCTATAGATTAGAATGCATGCAATTCTTGCAAGCACGAGGCGCACCCCAACCCCCGAGAAAACCCATACCCAACCCCCCCCCCTCCAAAGATCAAAGTTGTTCGGGTTCAATGGCCACCAATGGAGTAACGTCAGGAGGAAGTTAGAGAAGTGGGTGGTGGTGGTTGTCGCGCGGCTTTTACTCACCCATCCCTTCGCTATCCGAGGCGGAAACTCCTAGATAGAAGAGTTGGAAATCTCTAAGTACTCAGCCCGCTCAGAACAATCAGTCATGACCTACAACTAGTGTATCATGGGGGTGTTTCCTATTTGTTTCCCTTTCCACATTCATGTTAGCTACCTTACCATTGATAATTAAGTATCAGTTTGCTTCATCAATCTATCGGATTCCTTCAACTCATCCATTCACTCCACAGCTTCACTCAGATCTCTCTACACAGTGTGATTGTATCGTATAAGTATCAGATTATGATTTATCAGGTATCAGGCCGAAGCCATTGTGTCTCTAATCTGCTTTACAATATCACTACAGCTTTGCATATAACAAGCATCTGCTAATCATCTCTCCTCCTTCACCGTGCTCTCCATGCTTGCTTCCAATCTTGCTCTCCGCCCGATCCCCTCTCTTCCCTGACCAAGAAGTCCTCCCCCTGACGTGCTTCCAAGAATAACCCCCTTTCTCAGTCCTTGCTTCCCCCTTTATCTTCCTACCCGTGGCTCTAACCGTTTCCCTCACTAACCGTCGTTCGTGAACTAACATGTTCCATTTGCAGGTGTTGTTCCCCACAGTCGTTCCCTGTCCTGCTCTCCGTTCCCTATGGTCGTGACAGCTGTGTCAAGCTGTGACTGGCTGTGTGAAACTGTGACGGGCTGTGACTGGCTGTGCGACTGTGTTTGGCTGTGTCGGGCTGTGACTGGCTGTGTGGCTGTGTCGGCTGTGACGGGCTGTGTTGGCTGTGATGGCTGTGTCGGCTGTGACGATTGTGACGGGCTGTGTTGGCTGTGTCGGCTGTGACGACTGTGACGGGCTGTGTTGGCTGTGATGGACTGTGTAACCCCCTTTTACAGTGTGCTGCTGTCACCCCTAAGGCTCATGTTGATCTCAGTCTGTGCAAAAATTAAGGGTACCCTACAGATCCCGTATAAGTGTCTAAGTCCCAGACAGTCCTCTAACATTACCCCTTCCCCTCTCAAAAAGCCGTGTCCTCACGGTTTACTGATTGCGATTAGCAAACCTTTGTGAGTGAGCACCTTTCGGACGTTGAGAGTTTCGTGGCGGACTGTGTGTACGAGCCCGAGGTCTGTCACTGGTTGACGGAGATATTTGAACAGTACCCGGATAAGTGAGGCCCTCTGGAGGCTGATACCGAGGTAACCTTTCAGGCATAGGAGACCCCCGTCGCTTCTTCTCTGCCATCTGTAATGCATAGTCTTCTCCCATGTCAAAAGAATCCGCTGAAGAAACAGTTGTATCAGAATCCTCATCGCCTCTCAGGTGTTTTAATTGTCGAACTTTTTGTGGAATCCTCTGGGGCATACAATGTTGTCCTACCATGTCTGGAAGTTTATATTTTACAACTTGCTGTAAACGCTGAACAGCAAAATTGGTGAAGACACTGAGTTCCTTGTCTGTCCAGGTGAGTGGGGTACCAATTACTTGTGCACCGTGCAAGTATTTCCATGCCACATGTCCCTTATAGAAAATATCATCAATGCCGAATTTCTGTGTTGACAAATTGTTCCAGGCCGCTTGAAACCATGAACAAATTTGAGAATCCTTTTGCATCATAACTTTTGCCTCATATAGGTACATATGAGGTGGCACTGAAGGTAAAACCCAATGATCCCCACTGGAATAACTCAGAAAGCGCGCTTGCATCTTGTGCTGCTCAATGTGATAACGTACCAGAAAACAAGCAGCGTAGTATAACCCGCATCCCATGACAATACTTGCTACCTCCTTGGTCTTGGTATAAATGAATCCATGTACAACTTGGAAGACAATTAATTCCTTCAACATTGTACTTGCCTCATGCCAGTATTGTGCAAAGTGATGATCCTCAATATGTCGATTGTTCGGAAGAACTTTAGTCCTAGTTGCCACTGGCAGCCAAACACGCATGATTTGGTAGTAATGTGCGAATGACTGCGGAAGACTAAATTCTTTCCAAGCCAAATCCAACATGATGGGAATTTGGTTGAAGGGCATAATCATAGCCCTACTGTACTCCCTTGCAGCTGGAGTTTTAGGTGGGTTAAAAGCAGCATTGCCCCATACCTCAGGCTGTGGTGGTTGTGGTGTGGTTGTAGTAACAACAGGTTCAGCTACTGGTACAGTGACTTGTTGTGGTGTTGGTGGTACTGGCTCTTGTATCATTGGCATCTCATGCACCTCCTGTGAAGACTGAAAAGCCAAAGTTCTGGCTTGTAAATAAGAAGCCATTAGCTGTTCCTGAGGGATATAGACTCTTTTGTCGATATTTGAAGTGAGGTCCTCCACTTGAGTCTGCAGTCCGTCTACATCCTCCTGTAACTCTGCTATCCTACTATAGACATTGTCTATAGTAATTGTGGCAATGTTCTGCACTTGCAGTCTGAGCTCATTCATTTCGCTTTGGGTGAGCTTTCGTGGTGCTTTGCCCTCCACTGGCCCTTGTGCTAACCAGACCTGCATAAGGCTGTTATCCACCAAGTTGCTTGTGGTTCCTCTGAGAGTGTGCTCCTCTCTGAGTTTGTACACTTCTAACTGCTGTTGTAAAGCCTCCATGCGCTTCGCATGAGGTTCAACCAAATTCGCATAGGCAGCAAGTAGATTATTAGTTTCCCTCCAAGCCTTGTTAGTGACCGAGATTTCATTTCTATTGGCCACGAGCGTTTGTTGCAACTCCAGGATGTACTTCTCTTGGTCAGCTTCAACCTGCCTGTATTGCTTGAAAGTATCCTCATTGCGACAGATTGTATTCTTCATATCGACAATGAGTTTCATTTGCTCAACATTCTCTTGTTCTGCCTTCGTACATTTTTCCGCTTGACTGTTTATTTCTTTTGTAGATTTGTCAAGCATAGTTGTGAATGTAGCACATTGTATCGCCATCCTGTCATGCACTGTCTGCAACTCCGTATGTAGTGCATTCACTTCTTGCAACTTGTTTTCATGCTGCACCTGCATTTGGTATAGCTGTTGCTTATGTGCTTCGTGCGACTGGTCTTGCGCGAGGCCTGCCTCAATCAATTGTTCCTTGGCCAATTGCAAAGCCGCTTCTGTATTTTGCATCTTGAGAGTGACCTCCTCATCGACCTTGTTTGCACACTCAATGGCTAGTCGAGCCTCAAACTCCTTCCTGAGTTCCTCTCTCAAGGCTGTCAATTGGGTAGTTGGAACATGAGATTTGACATAAGTCCCCAACAAATTAAGTGTCCTGCCTATGGAACTCATCAGCATTGCCTGTTGAGGGTCATCATAGTGAGGTTGCTGCTATTCCTCCTGATCCTCAACCCTGTGATGTCTCACGAACCACTCAGGCCATTGCCCCACCGGATTTTCTTCCTGAACTACTTCATCCATCACCGGTGCTGCAGTGTCTTGACATTCTACTTGTGGTACCTCCGACACAGGTGTGTGTATTATATGCACCTCAGGATTTCCCTTGGGCAACTGTTGCACCTCTGGAATCTCTGTCTCCTTGACCAGACCAGAATATTCATAGAGAAGGTCCCCCTTCTCAATTTCTGCCACTATCTGTTCTGTAGTTGGAATATCTAACCCTTCTTTTTCCAAATCAATTATTTCTGGTTGAGCTGCATGGACAACTTGTAACCTTGTGACAAGCCGATCAGCTGGCTGTGATGGTTGTGATACTGAAGTAACTTCCTCCTCCCTCTCTAATTGATATCTCATACCAGTTGGTATTGTGGTCATGATACTCACACTCATACCAATATCTGGAAAAAAATACATTTACCATTATATAGACGAGACTGGTATGAAAGTTTTGTGATGGGTCTGGTACAGGACCAGTCTGGTATGTCCTAAAATTGATACCAGACCAACACTGGTATGTACACTCATAACATATGCCATACTATGACATATTTGACATTGTGATGTTAGGGCACAATATGTGATGGTACATAGATACATCCACCTTAGGTATGGCATTGCGCCTGTGTGGGATAAGCACGACTCACATGGCACATAGTGGCATGCCAGTTATGGCACATAGGCAAAATGAAGTAATGAAATAATTGAGGTGCAAATGGGCCACTGGCCTCAGCAAACGTCCCATTCGAAAATATTTCTTCATATTCTTGACATGTGGTGCAGATTGGCTGTTCCTGGCATAGGTGCAAGTGGGACACTATACGCTCCCCCTCGACGAGGATGCCCAGCTGTACTTCGCGGGTGAAGCCATCAAATCAACATAGATATTAGGATCTGACTTATCTACCTGCCGAACACTGGTCTCAACGGTCACACCACGGCCATGGCTTGCCTCCACTCTGCCTCTATGCTCGCCAGGTGATTCATATTCATGTGCCTGTGCTTTCAATATTCTGTTGCTTTCCATAATTTTTGACATGTTTGAATTGACAGAGCTGGGCGAAAGGGATTTGTTGGCAAACGTGCGAACAGAAATGTGACGGTTGTTTCTTCCTGCAACTGCGAATGTGAACGGATATCGGTTGTATCTGTATTTCATAGAATCTATGCTGATGCTGTCAAGAAACCGCACTCAGTGGTGGGTTGAGTTGATGAAAATATTCGTGGAGCCCATTTTGGGGCAGGCGATGTTCAGGCCGGCTCCCATTTGTTTATTGTTTTATAAACCAAACCTCCATATTTTCCTGTTCCACACGGAGAGGAGGTTCATTACGGGAGGAAAGAATGTCACCGAAATCTACTGAATAATGTAGCGAGGCCTTCTCCCTCAGCGTTTGGCCAGGCTTGCATACTTGATGGAAATTCAGCAGCTCAGTAATTAATCCCTTGACGACCACTCGAATCACAAATTAAAAGAAGTCGATGAGTTGATTGAATGATGGATCCATTTCAGTATCGAGACTAATCTCTCCATGGAAATCGTGACTCAACGTCATATCTCAGTAGCTGTTAGCGAGTGAATGTGAGCTGCTCAATGCTTCAATACAGATGATTGGGTGGAAGAAAAGCATATTAGTTACACCCACGTCGCCCAGAAATCTGACGAAATTTCGGCCAGCCATAACCCCTTGTCTATTGCAGAGCCATGCCCATGTGCACGGAGCTTTCTCTAATTTTTTGAGGAAATTTGACCTACTGCTAACGATTGGGATTCTTTCTCGTCTCACTTATGGGACTGACTTTCGGCCTCTTATTTGGTCTGCAGTGATTAGTCAAATTTCTGGTCCATTGCTCAAGAAATGAAAAGTTTTGAACCTCCTGGAATGGTCTGCAGTGACATAACCAAACCTTCTTGAGATTGAATGGGCAGGCTGGAGCAGTCCTGGTCACATGGTGGACCTAAAGCTCCACAACAAGCATGCATTAATGCTTTGTATTTAACTGGCAGAAAGTTTCAGATGACACTCCCTTCAACTGGTAAGCATGACTTAAAACCATGGTTAGAACGGGTTTTGTCATTGAAATTTGGTGTTACATGCAAATTTGCACATATGTTGTATATTGTACCACATGAGTAGCTATCTGGGCTATCTTGTGTGGCATGGGCCCAGGCAATTATCAAATGCACTCAGAAGGCTTCTTGCCGGAAGCTGAATAATTCTAACACAAGATAACATGGAAAGCATTCTGTTGGGCTGCTTCACCCCAGAGAGATAATCAGTGCTGTTCCAGCAGGTCCTGGAAGGCATTGGGTTTCAGAGGGGGTCAACACTACAGGAATTAAGCTGTGTCAACAGTACTGCTGTACCTGGAGAAAGCAATCTCAGTTCTGTCAGGTCAGGAATTCATGTCATGTCTTCTGCTGAGGTTCAAGGTTGCATGTTTGCTGGGTCTTCGGGTTGAAGCCTAACCTTTCCAGAGCGAGTTGTGGAGTTACACCCACCGAAGTATGCTCAGCATCACTGCAGCGCTCGTGCATATTTTTGGCTAGCATTGAGATCATATTGGGAAGCATACTTCCAGCCACAAAGTAGATAGAGACAAGAGATAGAAGTACTTGATAGACCCATGCATGCCGTAGACAACATGGAGAGGAAAGGAAAGAACAGAGAGAGTGCAGTGGCCCAATCATTGTTATGGAGAGCTGTCAAGGTGGGACTAAGTCTTGACAGTACATCCATCAATCCATCAATGAGTACATAATCTCTCTCTGTCCCTCTGCTTCTCTTCTTGCCTTCTTTCCAGGGAGGCTTTGGGCAATTGACACTCCGAAGAGGACAAATCATGGGTTTTGAGGTAGACCAATGTTGTTCCTGCTTCTCATGCATTGCTTATGGGTCTGGGCAGATACAGTGGCATGGCAGCTTGCAAGATGAGCCCCATGTGTTGCAATCCAGGTAATGGTCTATGAACTATCCACCCAAGAGTTGCCACTCTCAGCCTATTTTCAAACAACTGCAGGCAATTGAGTTGGACCTTCTGGCTCTCCAATGGTTTCGACCAACTGACTCTATCCAGAAACACCAAATCCAGTAATCCTGGATCTTGTTTTCGGCTCGCTACAAACACGACCGAATGCGGCAAGCCACCATTAGAGTGTCCGGGGATGTTGAACCTGTAAAGTCAAATGCTTGTTTCGTGAAAATCGATGTACTAATGCTTTAAAGAGACATCCATGTCCACACGTAAGTTATGCACAACATCAATCAGTGGTCCTTAAAATGGAAGGTCCAGTAAAGTGTGGCATCAGTCTGCATGCTCCGCGGTTACAGTAACCTCATCCTAAGCCAGTGGGGGGCTTATCCGGGTAAGCGAAGCGCCTACCAGCTCTCTGTGTAGATGAGATCATATCCCGGTTTTCTTTGTGCTAACAGGTGAGGCATGACATCTGTATACAGGTCGATGGAGGAGACATATGATGCACTGGCACGCCGGCTACTGTCTGCAGCATCATCTTGCAGGCCAAGCCACAAGTAAGACCATTTGCTTTGGAATAAGCTTACAGGTTGATCACTATGGTTGTGTCCCTGCATTGACAATTGCAGGGGAAATGCCCAAGCCACATTCACACATCTCTCTGATGCTCCAAGACCTTTTACATTCTTGAAAGACACTGTTACTAAGAACTCTCTTGACCATAATATGGTCAACAAGCTCCAGAGCTTTTGTGCCTGAAGTGAACTCCAGTCTGACGGGCAATGGAATCTGTGTTGTGACAGATATTTAGTAGGGCTGGCAGGTCCTCCAGGGGCAGGGAAGTCGACTGTCGCACAAGAGGTTGTGACCCGGTTGAACGAGCTTTGGCATGAGAACCAAGGGGAGGAACTCTCAGTTGAGATAGGCGCATATGTGCAGGACATAGCTGTAGCAGTGCCAATGGATGGGTTTCATTTGTATCGTTGGCAGCTTGATGCCATGGAGGTTGGTTGACTTGAAAATCTCAAATGCTTAACAAACTGTTTGCTTGTAAGAAAAAGTAGTGATTTGAATATCCTTGTGTGCTTCTTGTGGTTTTCATACATATGGGCATATATATTTTATGGCTCCCTCATTTAAGCAACAAAGACAATGTGCCTCATTGAAGTACAGATGATCTTGGTGGTCTAGACGACATGGGTCTAAAGATCAGTCTGGCAAGCATCAATCAAAAGCTGAGTGATGCTGTACTCTGTTGCTGAGGGTTAGTGGCATTCAGAATAGGCCTGCTTTCTGTGTCTTCACTCTTTATATTTAACGTTCCATAGGCCTGACTATCTGAAAGGGACTCATGTTGATGATCAGCAGCAGACATGCTTGCATTGCGTGTCTGCAGTATGTGAATTGATGGGGTGCTCTTATACTCTATCCTTCAATAAGCAACCTAAGGTGGTTGTTGTGTCTGACCTAAGGATTAGTTTCAACAACCTCTAGATAGTCTTTGGTGCTTGGAGAAATATAAACACATGTGGCGGTACTGTCCAGCAGTAAACTGTGAAGTTCCCCTGAATGCTTTGACGCTGTCCATGTCAGAAACCTTGAATAATCGAGGTTTACACGCCTTCAAACTCTATATATTTACCTGCCTACTGAAAGTGGATTACCTTGTGAAATATATAATTGTCAGTGTCCACCGTGTTCTAATGCTTGTTTCTACTGTTTCAGCAGGATCCAAGTGAAGCCCATGCTCGACGAGGAGGTTAGTGTTGACTCGCATCATGTATCAAGCAATTTGCTAAATAGTCAACATGTCCTGAGGATCATCAAGGACTGTATTGGACTCAGAAATCCATTGAATATTGCTGAACACCTCTCAGGCTCTGTGGTTGAGGTCTATCTAAAAAATTTAAACCTCACATATTCCAGTTGGGTGGTTTAACAGCTCCATGGACATTTGACCCCGCAACCCTTGTGGAGGGTCTTACCACGTTGCGAAGACAGGTGCGAAGGTGATGTTTGCATCTGCTTCGTTCAGAGCTCTTTGGAGGTTAATTGGTTCGATCATGGCTTTTAGTATTTTATCTGATGTCTATGACAAAATTGTTGAATGTCGGCCAGAGAGCTAAGTTAGTACTTCATACTGAATGACCATCAATGTGATCATTGGCTTCTTAGTTTTACGTTGACTAATTTTAGCACCGCTTATTAAGTACATCTCCTTGTGCAAGTCCTAAGTTGAAACGCCTTATCGTTTTTGGCTAATCGTCATTCCACAGGTTTTTGGCTGAAGGTATCTGATGAGCCACCAGAACAGATATCCATTTGTAGCAGTATGCTTGTCTCCACAAACGTCATTCTAATACAACTGCATACCATCATGTGCAGGGGTGGGCATACCTGCCTTCATTTGACCATGGAATAGGAGACCCTGTTGAGAAGGACATCTATGTGGCCCCCCTGTATGGTTGCCTGCCTCACCCCTCCTTTGTTGGGCTCCATAGCCATTTTTTCAATTACCAAGCCACTACCTCATACATTTTGTTATGTCACTATGTCAGGACTCCAGTCAGTTGGACTGGAGAAGGCCAGATTGACTCAGTCCCTACTCTGTATCATTGCATCTGGTCTTATGTTGAGCCAACACATGGACGTTCCCTATCACGATTTTGTCTTCATCTTGGAGGGAAAGTCCCTGCGTATAACATGGACTTTTGGTAGACTTTCCCATCGCATTTAGAAAGTCTGCACACCCATTGGTCAAATTCTAGTCTTTAGTTATAGAAGTGAGTGAATGCACCACTCACACATGGCTTTATGAGACGAGAGTGTGACTTTGCGGCTATTGCAATGCAGGCACAAAGTGGTTGTTGTGGAAGGCAATTATTTGCTGCTGTCAGAAGGACACTGGAAACACTTGAGAACTGTTTTTGATGAGCGCTGGTAAGAGCTGCCCAACATGTGTAGACTTTATCTAAGCAAAATAGTGGAGAATCTTCGGTTTCCAAGGGATCAGAGTAAGAGTCTGTATGTTTATGAGAGAGAATGTACTCATAAGACATGGTTTGCCGTAGCCTTGTGGCCATAGACCCTGAGCCCAGTTTGGGCGAAAGAAAAGAGAATAGACACTAATTTTGGGAGGGGCTCACTCTGGTAGTGGGACTTACCTTGGTATAAACAATTAATTCGGGCTTTCCAGATAACCTCCCTCTCTGCATCTGTTTATTGTCCAAAGGTCCCCGCCCCAAGCTTAAATTTCATTCTAGTGCCAAGGGTAGGCAGGCCCTTCAGATCATCCTTAAGGTCCTCACCCATGTCACAGACTGGAAACAAGTTCAAGGAAGTTTTATGCCTGGCTTCATTCCATCAGACAGTCTTTGGACATCCGACATGGCTTTAGACACTACAATTTCCAGTTCAGCCTCATCTAGTAGGATCAATTCTTCTGGGCTAATATTCAGACAGTTTGGAAATCTCTTCCCCCCTTTTCCGCCAGGACTTAGCCTGTTTAATAGGATGGTCTTGCTTCCAAGAAATAGAGTCGATTATCTTAGGCTATCTGGTATTAGACATGTGATTCAACTGACCCCACCATCTGAGGTATGCCAAACTGTCCCCGAACGGCCACATTAGCTGTTCCAGAGCATGCTGACATGCTCTCTTTGAGCACCATTCTAGAGATTTAGCATGTTTAGAGTTGTCGACCCACACAGCAGATGCATACGCCAAGGCATGCCTAATAACGTTGCAAAGCATGGTCCTCTTAACTTCAGCACTAATCCTCTGCAGTGGAATGTTTTAGTGAATACGGCTTGCATGCCGGACGAGTAATGGAAGTTCAATCCATCATGGGCAGCATCCCATTCACCGATTGATCTCCCAAAGCTTTGTGGTTAGCTGTTTGAACCACTTTTTGTGGTTAGACTTCTGTCCATTAACCGTAATACAGCTTCTGGTGTTAGCATATAGGGTGTGAACCATCCTCCACATCTTTCCCCTGACCCTAGAAGACCAAAGTCGAAGCCACAACCCACCCTTCTCGACACTGTGTCAAAAGCCTTTTTTACATCCAGGAAAAAGACAAAAGTGGGTTTCCTTCTTTTTCCTTCCCTGGATAATCTGGCTAGGGTGAAGATATGGTCTTCCCAATACCTTCTGAGCCTTTACTGGCTGATTTACATCTCTTCACAGCTGGTAATACCGAGACCACGGCTCTCTGGCATCTTTGATATTACAGCAGTCCTTGTAAAGCGCCCCCGCCTCTCGGTGATCTTGAGCTTGACCTCGTTGGTCTACCAATTTACCGCTCTTCCGCATACAGTTCCCTTCCAATGGTCTCATCAGCTGCAGAGTTGACGAAACTCTCCCAAAAATCCACAGTTCTTTCGACTTCGCTACTTGCATCACCTAACCAATCTTGGAGTGATTGGGTAAAGTGTGGGAGAGACTCTTTCAAGGCTTGGACATATCTGTCTTGACCTCTTCCTTTTGGAATTTTTCTATGCGCCACTTTTGGGTCGAACGTTTCACAGATATCTTGGTGTTAAGAAAACACCTTTTGATCTCAGTCCAGAAAAGAAAGTGGTCAGAAGTACCAATATCAATAAGCCGTGTGCCATTGGAATTTTGCTCATCCTTGCCTAAAAGCCCAAAGTCATTGTCTTTTTGTAGACCCTGACCCGTTGGGCATTAAACTCACCTAACAATACCATGTGGCCTTTGGCGAGGAATTTAACAAAGTCATTTTTTTCTTTCATCCACATGTTGATTGGTCACTGCATGCAGAGGCATGTCTGGCTCGTATGCCCTTCCGGCATCGACCTTTGGGTTTAGCTTCCCCAGAGGTTGCCAATATAAGTGGACCATTCTGAGTCATCCTCTCCCAGGGCTTTAAACGGGTTGGAAACTGTCACTTTAAAGTCCCCATCATTGGCTGTCTTCTCTGAGCACCTCATTGAATCACCAATGTCTAAGATCACTCTCCAACCAGTCAAGGATCGAACTGCTCTGAGATTCTCGAGATGGTGCCATCAGCCACATAATCCAAGCCTAAAATTAAGGAAGTAGTTTTAAAGCACATGTCATCCATCCTGGGATTCACCCCAAAAAGTACACATGAGGCTCTAGGTTTGGCATAAGTGACCGGTTCCCAGAAATCACCCTGGGGATTATGAACATTTTCAGGAGAGATTTTGGTTTTTGCAGTCAATAGGTTTAAACAGAAGGGTATACCCTAGCCCAAGTGCTGAGCATGTGCAAGAGCATGCAACTGCCCACTTTGGGCGGAGGGGCTGTCCCTAAGCAGTAGGGATCCACTTGTTCCCATTTAGAGATCATCACTCCGAAGGAGCTGCAGGGAATGGCCTGTGTAGACATATTCTAATTCTCTCCAACTAAATCCAATGTACTACCTTACCCGAAGCAATATGCTTCAGGTCAAACAAACAAAGGTATTCACAAGGCTTGCATTTAGTCACAGAGACATTTATCCACTCCATGTCAAGTCCACCCTAGTTGGCAGGGAGAGGATGTACTCATAAGACGTTGTTTGCCGTAGCCTTGTGGCCATTGACCCCGTGCCCAGTTTGAGCGGAACACGAAGGGACAGAAACTACATTTGTCAGGGCTGACGCCGGTAGTATGACTCCGTGAAACAGACAATTGATCCAAGTTTTCCAGATATCCTCTAGAAATCCTTTACACAAACATCTCTGTGTCTGATTTGCCACCTGGGCTTTTGGCTCAGCCTCGAGATTTTCAAAGTTGGTAAACAGAGGTACAGGAATAATTCCCTTGAACCCCCATGTCACAGACTGGAAACAAGTTCAGGGAAGTTTCCTGGGCAGGGAGAGAATGTTTGCCATATGACTCCGTGAAACAGACAATTGATCCGAGGTTTCCAGATATCCTCTCGAAATCCCTTTACACAAGCATCAATCTGCTGTGTGTGAGTGGGCAGGGAGGGAGAGAGATGTACTCATAAGACTTTGTTTGCGGTAGCCTTGTGGCCATAGACCCCTTACAGGATTTCTTTTTCGCATTGAACAAAAACCAGATGACAAGTGAACGCCTCATTGGACAAGTTTGGGCGGAACAAAAGGGACCAGAAACTACCTTTGTGAGGGGCTCACTCTGGTAGTATGACTTACCTTGATACAAACAATTAGTTCAGGCTTTCCAATATCCTCTAGGAAGCCCTTCACACAAGCATCAATCTGCTGTGTGTGAGCAGCCCAATGCTCACAAAAGTTAGACCCCAACAGGGCCAGGGCTTTAGGCTCAGCCTCAAGATTTTGAAAGTTGGTGAACAGAGGTGCTGAGACAATGTTCTTGATTGTCCTGAAGAGGGTCATTCTCTGGTGAGAATATCCCGGACAATGTATCAGAAAATGGATAGTCTTCAGGTTGCCCACACATTGGACAATTACAATCTCCTCTTCCTCTCTGCATCTGTTGATTATTCAAAGGTAGGCTTCCCACCCTTAGTTTAAATTTCAGTCTAGTGCCAAGGGTAGGTAGGGCCCTTGAGATCATCCTTAAGGTCCTTGCCCATGTCACAGATGGAAACAAGTTCAGGGAAGTTTTATGCCTAACTTCATTTTCATCGGACAGTCTTTGGGCATCAGACATGGCTTTGGACACAACCCCCTCCAGGTCAGCTTCATCCAGTAGGGTCAATTGATGAGGACTGATATCAGATACTTGAAATTCTCATCTACCTTTTTCCACCACGACTTGGCCTGTTTAACAGGATGGTCTTGCTTCCAAGAAACAGATTCGATTATCTTAGTGTATCTGGTATTAGGCATGCGATTCAACTGACCCCACCATCTGACCTTGAATTCATCATGCCGAGAGCTTAAGGGAGGTATGCCAAATTCACCCCGAACAGCCACATTAGCTGTTCTACAACAACCTGCCATGATTTCTTTGAGCACCGGGGCCTGAATGGATTCTAGGGATTTAGCTTGGTTGGAGGTTTCGACCCCCACAGCAGATGCGTACTCCAAGGCCGGCCTTATAGCATTACAAAGCATGGTCCTTTTAACTTCAGCATTAATCCCTCTGCAGTGGAAAAATCTAGTAAAACCCACAGCTTCGCGTTTAGCTGATCGAATCACTTTTTGTATATGTGCATCCCAGTTACAGTTGTACGAAAACTCAACACCAAGATAAGTGTAGGAAGGGAGTACAGGAATCTCTTCGTCGCCCCATTTCCATTTGAGATACCCTCCTCCCTCCCCACAGTCGTTGAATGCCATCACTGCGCATTTACTAATTTTAGCTTCTAGCCTCCACAGGTCAAAGAACCTCTTCGCACAATCAATCAGCTCCTGGAGACTGGATGGGGTATCCTCTGGGCCTGCGAAGTCATCCGCAAACATAAGAGCTGGTATGGTGGCATCACCCATCTTTAGCCCAAACCCCTCACTTTCCACATCTTCAAGAAGCTGATTAATGAAGACATTGAAGAGCAGTGGGGAGAGGGTACAACCTTGTGCTACACCTTGGTCAATATCAAAGAAGTTAGACTTCTGTCCATTGACCGTAATACGACTTTTGGCCGTAATACGATACCCTCCTCCCTCCCCACAGTCGTTGAATGCCATCACTGCGCATTTACTAATTTTAGCTTCTAGCCTCCACAGGTCAAAGAACCTCTTCGCACAATCAATCAGCTCCTGGAGATTGGATGGGGTATCCTCTAGGCCTGCGAAGTCATCCGCACATAAGAGCTGGTATGGTGGCATCACCCATCTTTAGCCCAAACCCCTCACTTTCCACATCTTCAAGAAGCTGATTAATGAAGACATTGAAGAGCAGTGGGGAGAGGGTACAACCTTGTGCTACACCTTGGTCAATATCAAAGAAGTTAGACTTCTGTCCATTGACCGTAATACGACTTTTGGTGTTTGCATGAAGGTTGTGGACCATCCTCCATCTTTCCCCTGATCCCAGAAGACCAAAACCGGAGCCATAGCCCGTCACACCATATTGTGTCATAGGCCTTTTTGACATCCAGGACGAAGACAAAAGTGGGCTTTCCTTCTTTTTTCCTTCCCTGGATGGTCTGACTTAGAGTGAAGATATGGTCAGTGCAGCCCCTATGTCTCCAAAAGCCAGCCTGGCCTTCACGGAAACCACCTCTAGACTCCAGATCCACATTGAGACGGGTGCTCATAATCCTACAAAATAGCTTGCCAACTGCACTAAGAAGTGTGATACCGTGATAGTTCCCAGGTTCTTCTCTGTCCCCTTTCTTATACAGGTTGACAATGACTCCCTGTCTCCAGCGAAAGGGGATCACTTCAGTCTGCCAAATAAGGTTAAAGAGAAGGGCAAGGGCCTGTTTCATAGGGTCACCACGATACTTAATTAGCTCACTGACAATGCCATCAAGCCCCCCTGCTTTATAGCCGCTTAGATCCTTTACAGCTTCCATGACCTCAGAAGAACTAATGGGTGCATTGTAGACCTTTCAGATATACTCCAGTTCATCAGGGCTATCTTGGAATATAGGAACAGTTGTTTGTGCTGTGTCCTTCCATTCTTTGAAAGGCCCCTCACTATTAGAGTTAGATTATGGTTCCTTAAACACTGCAAGGCCAACCAGAATCTCTTATCATTACCACCATGGTGGTTCAAGTTAATGTCTTGGTACAAAGTACTTTCTTCTGAGCTCTTACAAGCTGGTTAACATCTTCGCGCAACCACAGATGTTTGTCGTTTTTGATACTACAGCAGTCTTTACCGAAGTTCCTTGCTGATCATTTCACAACTATCACACAGGAAATCACGGTCAAAGAATCCCACACCGTTCTGACCATGCTTAGCCGAGGCCGCCCTGAGAGCATACATCTTACCGAACCATTTATAGCCACCGATATCCCCAACCAGCTTGTCTGGAGTTTCCCACGTCTCCTGCCCAGCACAAATGTGAATGCCATTTGCTTGAAGAACTTGGCCCCACTTGAAATTGTTTCCTTTGGCTAGTTAGCCCACAGAAGTTAAAGGTGCCCAGTCGCAGACCAGCTTTATGCATATGGATTGTCTGTCGTCTAGGTGACGTTTGAATGCCCCTAGACACCCTGCAATTCTGCATTGATGGGTCTGTTTCATTGCGTGTAGGCTTTGATTGTCTCGCGCAGACTTTGAGGGTTGGCATGCCATTGAGCGTGCCATACCCTTCTTTCGCTTGTTGATCAATCCCTGCATGCATAGGTATCTCTGCAATTTCTGGGGCAACCTCTTCCAGGTCTTCAAACAAATTGGAAACTTTCAGTTTGAAGTCCACATCCTTGACTGTCTTCCCCGAGTGCCTCATTGAATCGCCCATGTCTATGACTGCTCTCCAACCAGTCAGGCGTCTAACTTCTCTGAGGTACTTTGAAGTGAATCTCTACTTGTAGCATTCTTAGGCGTTGTCACCTTCCATGCACCTCTGATACCAAGTCTTGAGATGGTGCCATCAGCCACATGATCCAAGCCTAAATTTGAGCAAGTAGTCTTAAAGGACACATCGTCCATCCTGGGATCCTCCCCAAAAACTACACAAGAAGCTCTAGCTTTGGCACAAGCGACTTGGGAAGTACGGACGGTATTTGAATTTTCATGTTTAAGCACAAGGGCAAACCGTAGCCCACGCGCTGAGCATGCCAGACAGAGCATACAACTGCCCACTTTGATGGGAGGGGCTTCCCCCAAGCAGTAGGGGTCCGCTTGTTACCGTTCAGAGATCATCACTCCAAAGGAGGTGCAGTGAATAGCCCACATAGACATATTCTAAAGAGGGAGAGGCCCCAATCTCTCCAACTAAATCCAATGTACTACCTTACCCAAAGCAGAGTGCTTCAGGTCGAAACAAACACAAGGTCACAAGGCTAGCCTTTAGTCATGGAGACAATCATCTACTCCCGTATCGAGTCCACCCAATGACAATAGGCTTCCTAGTGAGAGAGAAAATGTACTCATAAGACGTTGTTTGCTGTACCCTTGCGGCCATTGACCCCGTGCCCAGTTTGAGCGGAACACAAAGCGACGGAATCTACCGGGCTGACGCTGGTAGTATGACTTACCTTGGAACAGACAATTGATCCGAGTTTTCCAGATATCCTCTAGAAATCCCTTTACACGAGCATCAATCTGCTGTGTGTGATTTGCCCAACAAAAGGGCCTGGGCTTTTGGCTCAGCCTTGAGATTTTCAAAGTTGGTAAACAGAGGTACAGGCACAACTCCCTTGATGGAATTGAAGAGGGCATCTGGTGAGAGTACCAAGGACAATGAATCAGAAAATGAATATTGTCTTCAGGTTGCCCACACAACGGGTATTTGCAATCCCCCTTTCCTCTCTGCATCTGTTTGCTGTTCGAAGGTAGGCTTCCCGCCCTGAGTTTAGGTTTCAGTCTAGTGCCGAGAATGGGTAAACCCTTGAGGTCATCAATGATGTCCTCCCCCATGTAACAGACTGGAAACAAGTTCAGGAAAGTTTTCTGCCTAACTTCATTTTCATCAGACAATTTCCTGGCAACAGAGATGGCTTTGGACACTACAGCCTCTAAGTCAGATTTATCCAGCAGGGTCAAGACTTGCGGACTTAGATTCAGATCCTGGAGAATCTCTTCTACCCTCTTCCGCCAGGACTTAGCCTGTTTGACAGGGCGATCCTGCTTCCAGGATATAGAGTCGAATAACTTCGGGTATCTGATATTAGTCATACGTTGTTGCTGACCCCACCATGTGACCTTGAATTCATCTTGTTGCTTAGATAGTGAGATAGGGTAGTTAGTTGGCAAGCTACAGGGGTGTTGCCATAGGCTGAAGCAGGGCCGTCATGAGGTCTTATGACTTACCTTGGAACAGACAATTAATCAGTTTTCCAGATATACTCTAGAAATCCCTTCACAGAAGCATCAATCTGCTGTGTGTGGTTTGCCAAATCACGAGGCCCCAAAAGGGCCTGGGCTTTTGGCTCAGCCTCAAGACTTTCAAAGTTGGTAAACAGAGGTTCAGGCAGAATTCCCTTGATGGAGCGAGAGGGAGATAGGAAGAAAGACAGAGAGAGTCTAATCTAAGTCTAAGAATCTAAGAATCTAAGTCTTCCCACACTTAGATAAGTTTATATGACAATGACAGTCCAACAATAAGACTGTCATTTCAGATTCTACTCAAGCCAAAACCATAGTTGTTAGATCTAGTATTTCAAAGCTAGGATTGATATCAACATTATGGTAAAGAGAAAACTTCAATCATGGTAAAAGATACATTTCAAGTGGTTACCAAACTCTATGTATTTTAAAGAGCCGAACCTCATTTACAGGCTTGTGAGAAGTCATTAGACAGCAGCCACTCCTAGCTATCAAGGCAAAGATGAGGCCTTACCTGGTCCCATCACAAGCACCCCACAAAACCAATAGGTTATTGACCCTTGTGGAACTCCAGGTATACGGCATCACCTAGTTGTTATCCATGTCCACCATGAGAGACTGAAACTGAAGTCTTAAATGACAACCAGAACATTGCAGCAGCAAATTAGCAAAACAATTGAACCTGTTTGCTCAATCTTTCTACCTGGCTGTTCCTTGAGGAAGAGGCATTGTAGTCAGTCTTCTCCTTCCCTCTTGCAAGAGCCTTCCTCCTTAGAGATGAACAGTGGGAGCTGCTATTCTCTTTATCCCTACTCCTGAAGTAAGGAACGTGCAGGGAAAGAGACCCAGCTCATTAAGAGCCACCGCCTATGGCTTTGAAAAGCGAACTAGTAGGTGGTGGTGTTTATTAGAGAGCCCCAGCAGTTTAAGGAGGTCTCTAGCTGGTTATGACAAATGCCCCATTCATTCTTAATATCCAGAACCCTAATGAGGGATCTGCCAAGCTAGGTGTTATGCCCTCTGTTCACCCAATTTAACAGAAATGTGTTTGGCAAAAGCTAATGGGCAAGTCAAGAACCAGATTGGAGAGAATGTACCCATAAGACGTTGTTTGCTGTAGCCTTGTGGCCACTGACACCGCGCCCAGTTTGAGCGGAACACAAAGGGACAGGACCTACCTTTGTCAGGGGCTGACGCCGGTAGTAAGACTTACCTTGGAATAAACAACTGATCCGGGTTTTCCAGATATCCTCTAGAAATCCCTTCACACAAGCATCAATCTGCTGATGTGTGGTTTGTCCAATAGCTAGGCCCCAAAAGGGCCTGGGCTTTTGGCTCAGCCTCGAGACTTTCAAAGTTGGTAAACAGAGGTACAGGCACAATTCCTTTGATAGTTTTGAGGAGAGTGTCTCTCTGGTGAGAGAACCCGGGACAGTGAATCAGAAAATGAATATTGTCACACAACGGGCAATTGCACTCTCCCTTTCCTCTCTGCATCTGTTTGCTGTTCAAAGGTAAGCTTCCCGGCCTGAGTTTAAATTTCAGTCTAGTGCCGAGAGTGGGTAGACCCTTGAGGTCATCCATGATGTCCTCCCCCATGTCACAGACTGGAAACAAGTTCAGGGAAGTTTTCTGCCTAACTTCATTTTCATCAGACAATTTCCTGGCAACAGACATGGCTTTGGAGACTACAGCCTCTAAGTCAGATTTATCCAGCAGGGTCAAGACTCGCGGATTGAGATTCAGATCCTTGAGCATCTCTTCTACTCTCTTCCGCCAGGACTTAGCCTGTTTGACAGGGCGCTCCTGTTTCCAAGATATAGAGTCGATTAACTTAGGATATCTGATGTTGGACATATGTTGCAGCTGACCCTACCATCTGACCTTGAATTCATCTCGTCGGGAGCTTAAAGAAATGCCAAACTCACCCCGAACAGCCACATTGGCATGCTCACATGCACTCCTTAAGCACCCCCACTTGAATGGATTCTAGAGACTTAGCCTGGTTGAGTTATCAACCCATATTGCAGATGTGTACTCCAAGGCAGGTCTAAAAACGCGACAAGCATGGTTTTCTTGACCTCAGAGTTGATCCCTCTGCAGTAGAAAAATTTAGTGAGACCCAGCGCTTTGCGCTTGCCAGTTTGAACAACCAATTACACTCGGAGGAAAACTCAACACCGAGGTATGTGTAGGAAGGGAGGACTGGAATCTCGTCTTTCCCACTGCCCTTGAGATCACCTCCTCCCTCTCCTCGGTTGTTGAATCCCACATTTACTGACATTAGCCTCTAGCCCCCAAGGGTCAAAGTATCTCTTCGCGCAATCAATCAACTCCTGGAGATTGGAAGGAGTCTCCCCTATGCCTGCAGTCATCCGCAAACATAAGGGCTGGTATGGCGGCATCACCCACCCTTAACCCAAATCCCTCACTTTCCACATCCTCGAGGAATTGATTGATGAAAACATTGAAGAGCAGAGGGGAGAGGGTACATTATTGAGCTACACCTTGGTCTATGTCAAAGAAGTTAGACTTATGTCCATTAACAGTGACACAGCTTTTGGTGTGAGCATACAAGTTATGGACAACTCTCCACATCTTTAGCATGATCCCACATGACCAGTGTCGGAGCCATAGACCGTCTCTCCACACTGTGTCATAAGCCTTTTTGACATCCAAGAAAAAACAAAAGTGGGTTTCCCTTCTTTTTTCCTTCCCTGGATAATCTGGCTTAGAGTGAAGATATGATCCACACAGCCCCTGCTTCGCCGAAAGCCAGCTTGGCCTTCGTGGAAACAACCTCTAGATTCCAGATCAACCTTGAGACAGGTACTTGTAACTCCAGATTAGAGAGAGAGAGAGAGAGATTGTACTCATAAGACGTTGTTTGCCGTAGCCTTGTGGCCATTGACCCCGCGCCCAGTTTGACCGGGAACAAAAGGGACAGAACCTACCTCTGTCAGGGGCTGACGTTGGTAGTAAGACTCACCTTCATATATAGAATTAATCCGGGTTTTCCAGATATCCTCTAGAAATCCCTTCACACAAGCATCAATCTGCTGTGTGTGATTTGCCCAAAAACTAGGCCTCAGGAGGGCCTGGGCTTTTGGCTCAGCCTTGAGACTTTCAAAGTTGGTAAACAGGGGTACAGGCACAATTCCCTTGATAGATTTGAAGAGAGCGTCTCTTTGGTGAGAGAACCCCGGACAGTGTATCAGAAAATGAATACTGTCTTCAGATTGCCCACACAACGGGCAATTGCACTCTCCCTTTCCTCTCTGCTTCTGTTTGCTGTTCAAAGGTAGGCTTCCTGCCCTGAGTTTAAATTTCAGTCTAGTGCCGAGAGTGGGTAGACCCTTGAGGTCATCCAAGATGTCCTCCCCCATGTCACTGACTGGAAACAAGTTCAGGGAAGTTTTCTGCGTAACTTCATTTTCATCAGACAATCTCATGGCAACAGACATGGCTTTGGACGCTACAGCCTCTAAGTCAGATTTATCCAGCAGGGTCAAGACTTGCGGCTCCAGGTCCAGGTCCTTGAGAATTTTGACAGGGCGGTCCTGTTTCCAAGATATAGAGTCGAACTTAGGATATCTGGTGTTGGGCATATGTTGCAGCTGACCCCACCATCTGACCTTGAATACATCTCGTCGGGAGCTTAAGGACGTAATGCCAAACTCACCCCGAACAGCCACATTGGCTGTTTTGGAGCATGCTGACATACACTCCTTAAGCACCCCCACTTGAATGGATTCTAGAGACTTAGCCTGGTTGAAGTTATCAACCCATATTGCAGATCCGTACTCCAAGGCAGGTCTAATAACGCGACAAAGCATGGTTTTCTTAACCTCAGAGTTGACCCCTCTGCAGTGGAAAAATTTAGTGAGCCCCAGAGCTTTGCCCTTGCCAGGTTGAACAACTTTCCGGATATGTGCATCCCAATTACAATTGGAGGAAAACTCAACGCCCAGGTAAGTGTAGGAAGGGAGGACCGGGATCTCTTGGCTACCCCACTGCCACTTAAGATCACTTCCTCCCTCTCCTCTGTCGTTGAATGCTACCACTGCTACCACAGAGAGAGAGAGATTGTACTCATAAGATGTTGTTTGCCGTAGCCTTGTGGCCATTGACCCCGCGCCCAGTTTGAGCAGGAACAAAAGGGACAGAACCTACCTCTGTCAGGACAGAGAGAGAGAGAGAGAGAGAGAGGAAGAAAGCAATTTGTTCCTTGGGAAAATGGGTGAGGTGGAAGATTTGATTTGACCCAAGCCTGTCTTTTATTCCTTCTCTCCCTCATCCCCTAAGCCAGCTGCATGCTATGGATGTACTAGGGTGCCTTATTTTGCACATGTTTTGCTGACAATTGTTGAAGAAATGGTCTGCAGGTTCCTGGAGGTGGATATTGATGAGGCAATGATGAGGGTGGAAAGGCGACACATTGAAATGGGCAAGTCTCGCCACTCCTTGTAGGCTCACATTGCTGAGGATAGAACTTCCTCTACAATCGATTTTGCATTCATGCTCAGCATAACATGGTCACTCAGTCAATCTGTTATTTATTGGTGATTGGTTGCTGGTCAGCCGCGTTCCAGCACCTTGGATGGTTTTTCTCTATTACACGAATTGGTTCGCTGTTAGTGTGAAATGATGGAGAGCTTTCCAAATATTTTGAGTTCACAGCTGAGAGGCGTTATGAAAAAAGCGGTCTTACATGCATAGCCACCAAATTGGGAATGGATGCAGGAAAGACACCAGAAGTTGCTAAATGGAGGGTGAGGACCTTCACTTGCCATTCTAATCGCTCAACTGTATATGAGGTCTAGTGTTGAATTGTTGTCCATGAGACTTTGTGCATGTGGGTATGTGAATGGGGAGATCTCCGAACGGCTGAAGGTAGAGTCCTTTGAGGAGCAATTCCGTGATCTCTATCCAGCTGAAACTGAACCTGCCCACTGATTTGAGCATCTGCATTGACAGGTGAGATACAATGATCGCCCAAATGCTGAGCTTATTGCTCTTTCAAAATGGAATGCAGATCTTGTAATACAGTCTGTCCCTGTCTCTTGAAAGTCGACTTCCATTACCGATGAAAGGGGATCGGGTGTTTTGGGTTTAGGGGAAAGCTCAAGGACACTCAGCTGTGAATACTTTTAGCTTGTTCTTTTTCTTTCTTTTCTCTGACGTTGAGGGTAATTAGCTTAGGTGTCACCTCGACATGGCTGCAGCTCTTGGCCACATGTGGCTGGAGGGAAGCACAATGTTGCCTTGCTTTTATATGGGACCTCGCCAGACACTCCCCCATTTGTCTTTTATTACAGGTGGAAGCCTTACGAAGAAGGTTTTTGAAGCCAGAAATGAAGAAAGATAATAATAGGGAGAACACTCTGGGTCAAAGCCCGGGTAAATAAGAGCTCCTTACCTTTGGGTGCTGACAGTTTCCCGGGGTGGTTGAAGTGGTGCTCACACTGGCAAATTGCATTAAAACAATAAGATCCCATGGGTACATGCACAAAACCTCCACATGTGAGTGGAGTTGACTGCAAAAGCCGATTGCAAGATTTTCCAATGACTAACAATTTGAAAGATATTATTAACGAGGATTATAAATGTGCAATGGTGATTTGAAGTCTGTGATCAAATTTTTGAACATCGCAGGTAAGATCAAAAGGGTTTTCATAATAGTCTTTCTCCCACATTTCTCAATTTACTCAGTAAACTGAATACTCATTTACACAAGTGCTCACAAATGGAGTTTTCATTTGAGAAGATTGAATGTTTTTCCAAACCCCTAAGGAACCTTATAGCTTTCTTTTTTCTTTTTTCTTTTTTTTAAGAGGAAACCTGGGAGAGACAGCCCACAATTCAGGTCCTCGAGGAGGGGGAAAAATTAACCCCCTTTCATTTATGGGCCAGGAGACCTACAGGACGATCAACACCCAGACATACCGTCACGAACAATCCCACACACGGGGCAGGGCAGCGGGTTTGAACCCCGAACCACCAGGGCGACACACTGTGCACTTACCAGCTGAGCTACCAGCCAATGTGCTATAGCTTTTTGGTGAGTATAAAAAGATTTTGCAACCTTTGCAGAATTGGAAAAAAAAAATCATTGATCTTATCGAAATTCTTGAATGGCTCAGCCAATTGAGTTCAAATTCCATAGTATTGCTACGTGTGTTGGCGATGTTGCATGAGTGTGAAATCTTCTATTATGTCAGCCTATGAATTCGTGTCATCCTCAAGTTCTGACATGTGTTGTTTACACTATCTATATGTAATCCCACATCATTAACGCGTGGCATTGTGGAGACAATTATTCTCATTCATTACGTCCACAACCTACTACACAATGTAATATGCAATATGACATGACAAACAATATGCACACACCAATAAAAACATCGTATCAATATTAATAACAACTAAGAATGAACGATAAACCTGCATAGCTTTATAAAAAGACCCAAGTGGGGTGACTGTACAAATGGGTGTAACTGTCCCCAAGAGGAAACAACCAAAGCTCGTAGAGCTAGATATATTGACACAAAGAAAGAAATCAAATTATTCTAGTATCACCTACAACCTGAAGAAAGTCAGACAACAGGAAAGAGGGTGGATCAGAGAGTGCGGGGAGGCGAGATGAAGCCGCCCTAGCAACCTCTAAAATAGATTGAGCTTGAGCCTTTTGCAAAGCAACATAAACTCATTGTCTAAATAAAACTACAAGAACAAAGGCGTATGGGCTTCCAAGGCTTTTGTTTTCCGCTGCACGACGGGCACATGTGCGAAGGAACTCGTTGAATTGATGATGCAAACAACCAAAGATCTCGACTGCCAAAGGAAGGAATGTGTCTGTGGAATGACGTGCCCGATAGTCATGCTCCATTCCCTGCGCAGCTACTGAAGCGGCAACTCCCTGTGATGAGGCTGTGCGGGGCAGGAGATCCGACCTAGTAGGATCAGCGATGACAACGTCCGCCAATGTACGCAATCTGTTCTGTGAGAGAACAATGTCAACCCATCGTCGAGTGGAATGGTGATCGTGGGTCGATGGGAGTATGTGCACATGCTTTCGAATGACATGTATCCCAGCATCACGAGCACCCGCAGTTGCTGCATCCCGGACGACGTCATGGGTCGCAGTGCGTTCTCCACCGCAGGAGCAACGAAGAAGATGTACGCCGAGTGAATCGAGAGGATGGCGACACACTGTTGTAGTCTTAACACAGAGGGATGCGGCAGACCTAGTCGAACTCGTAAGGAGGTGGTAAATACAGCAAAAGACATACGGAAGGGTGCAATGGTTGGTCGTACTGTGATCCACACGCCTGCTCCGGCCCTGCGCACGAGAGAAGTCTCGCCCGATGTGAATCTGAAGGAGCGTCGGAAAGCATGCTGGAAAATGAGTGTTGGTGCACGCGTTCCATGACGGTATCCTGTAAATGCTCCAGACCTTGAGTGACCAACTGTTCAAAGGGTGGCAGACATGCCCGTGCTGTGTTGGGATGAGATCCCACGCTGAACGAAGATGTTGCTAGAAGGACAAAGAGCCATCGTCGATGTGGGCAACCACCTCCATGAGAAAAGGGAGTTGCTGACACAGAAACCGAGATGCCAAGGTTGGAGCGACTAAGGCCCAACTACCTAGGAAGGCAGCAGGGGCAGTGACGACTGTGGATAGTAAACCCACTCCTCCAGAAGAGATTGGGAGGGTAGCCTGACGACATGCCAAGGGCCCCTGCTCACTATCAAATGCACCTGGGCCTAATAGACGACCAAAAATCCCCCTAACAGTCGTATCAAAAGAAGGCAGAAGCTCCACAAACTGGGGAGTGAGAGGGAAACAACGCAAAAGATAAGAAGGTCGCTGTAAAAAACATTTAGTGAGAATGCCATATGCTACCTGCATATCCCGAAGAAGCTCTATATGGCTTGTATCTTGTAGCAAAACGTCTTGGAGGAATGATGTTGTGTAAGGGGTAGTACCAAAGGGAACACCTAACATTCGAATACCCTCAGATGGTGCTAGCAAGTCGACAGGGGGCACGAAATCTGAAGGCAGACCAGAGGGTGACAAAACTGTGGATTTGCGAGGTTGAACAGTGAGCCCAAGAGAGTGAAGGGTAGCAAAGTGATGGAAAGCCAAAAGGATATCAGTGGGAGGGCCAGTGATGTGGGTATCATCAGCAATAGAAGGAAATATACAGGATTGGAAGGCTTGCGTAGATGAGCGAAGGGCTCGGAAGTGGGCAAAAGCAAAAAGAGGTCCCCCTAATGGATCGCCCTGACGAGTTCCTACTTCGGACTGGATTATAGTAAGATCTCCGGTCGGGGTGTGATGACTGTAAAACAAAGGGGTGGAGGAAGCATAAAACAATCTCACAAAGGGAATGAGTTGATGGCATGCGCCGCCGGCTGATCGCAATTCCTGAAATATTGCTGATCTGGACACCGTGTTAGGCGTTGGTCACATCCACCTGAAGGACGACCCAGTCTGGATGAAGGTCAAGAGAAGCCCGAATCCTATGCACCACCGCTTCACAACCTCCCGGAGTAGCGACCCCAAACTGATGTGGAGAGAAGTGAGAAGAAAAGACCTCCCAAAACTGGATGCAGATAGAGCGGCTCACCAAGCGATACAGAACCTCCCCCACTGCAATATGACAAATCCCACCTGTGTTCTTGGACATGGCCAAGAGCCGTGCTGCTCCAAGCAAACGTGCTACTGAGATAGGTATATGTCCCATCGCAATAAAAGAACAAACTTGGAACAGCTGGGAAAAGCCACTAGCAGAGTCCTGTGGATTGAGACAGTCACGGAGGTGTTCATACACCAAACCAGACGGACCGGCTGCTGCAAGATGAGGGCTACGGGTGAATGCTTGTATGTAAGTATCGCGATCCAATTAAAGGTCCTCAGCAGGTTCAAAGTCCTCCACAAAAGAAGGAATGATGTCGTCCGCAATGGGGTGGAGATTCTCCAAAGCTGTGACAGTATCAGCCGAAGGCGGTGCTGGGTAAGAGGAGCAAGAGCTCGAGCTGCACGGGAATACTCTCCTACCCGGCCTAGCATAAGACTCTGACAAAAACGCATGTGGATGGATGGAGTGGCCTGGTGTGGGCTATCATGAGCTATTCACGCCGCAAGTGCTTGTGCACGTAGATAATGTTCGTCTTGAAGGGTTTCCCAGTCCCCAGAGAGAAATCTACGAAGACAGGCACGCGTCTCTCAATGTCCGGATTCACCACCACGTGGAGGCAAAAACTAGACACCATAGAGGAAAAAGCAGAAAAAGGTACCAAGCAGCAATGTTGTAAGGGTCCCGAGCAAGGCGGTCCAAGGGTAAGCGAAAAGCATGTTGTACCTCTCTACGAAGCGCCATTGGGATGCGTGTATAGAGCCGGGGACGGGGCAAACCTAAATGAAATGCTCCCAAAACATCAAGGGTCGCAATCCAAAGCCATGTCTGGGCAGAAGGAGCCACTAACGGGGTAGGCAAATGATTGTCCGGAGAAGACTGATGAAGTGTAGAACACGTGTGTCGATGACGTGCAAGCCCCCTGATACAAGCAAACATCCGACCACAACCTGGACAAGGCACTCGGTCTGGTGGAGAAGATGGTGGTGCTGGTGGTGGGAGATAAGATGGAGCAAAAGAACGGGCGGTCTGATCAGGTGAACCTGTCCGCTGTCTAGAAGGAGGTGGCGAGCCAGGTGGAGGAAAAAGCTCTGTGGGAGGCCGCCATGTACCTGAAAGGCAAATTGGGGAAGGCCCTGGCCCCTTGATTTGGAGTTGTTGTGCCTCACTTGGGGTTGTCGGGTATCATTCCTATAGAGCTGTGACCTTGGGTAGGGTGGAAGGGTTCACCATCAACAACGCTTCCTCTCCTCCGTGGATGAGGGTTGCTGTGACCGGAGTGGGAGGGTGTAGCACTATTCTTGGCCCAATTTCTATTGCTCTTATTGTCTTAAAAGGAGGGACAGTGTCCACCACCAATATTGCCCTTGGCTGTACCATGGCTATGGCGGATGTGCCTAGTGTAGGGGGGCTGACCACCCTGACGTCTAGGGTTACCTTGTGTGGTAGAGAAGGGCCCACCATTATCACGCTGAAGGCTGGTGTGTGAGGAGTGGGCGGGCCCGGCACCAGCCTGCACAGCTGCTGTGTCCCGTTTAGACCCACGATTGGGCTGTCTACCGCCTCTAGCCGCCCGTTGTCCGCCATCGGCCTCTGCCCGCCATCGGCCTCTGCCCGCTGTCGGCCATCGCTTTCCACCATCTTCATCTCTACTCTGCCCGCTGTCCTTGTTTAGGTTAAACCATCAGCAGAGGTAATGAAGGCCTGTATATAGGTACATCGCTCCTGTTGTTTCATTTACCAGCCGGGTCCCACAGAAAGTTCCGCATCCTGTCTAGACGACCAAAAATCCCCCTAACAATCGTATCAAAAGAAGACAGAAGCTCCACAAACTGGGGAGTGGGGGGGAATAACGCAAAAGAATGAACACTTGAGAAGAATGCACAAATGAAACTCATTGTCGTATAAGAAAATCATGAAAAGAATGTGTAGCGGCCCTTTGCTTTGAGGGCAAGGGGTTGGGACCTCCTCGAGTGTTGTTGTAATAACGTAATAACCAGTGTTGGGCGGTTCTTGCATTTGTGAAGGAACCTTTGGTTCCGGTTCCACAATTATTTCAAGAGACAGTTCCGGATCCGGTTCTGGATCCAACTTTTAAACATGGGGGCGGTTCCGGTTACCGGTTAGTTGCTGATAAAAACCACGGTTCCCGGTTACGTTCCGGTTCTTTTTTTTTTAATTTTTTTTAATTTAATTATATTTAAAATATTTTATCAGTCCGGGAGATTAAATAGCAATGTATTCACATATTTGAACTAAAATCCAACGATTTTATTAGTTTTCACTAACACAAAAAAAACAAACAAAAATACTCTAAATAAATTGGTAGAAAAAAATGGATAACATTTTATGGGTTGAAATTACTATTCAGCTATCTGGCAAGTATTGGCATCTTCTAACATTTTCATTAATGAACTTAGCCAGGATATCATGGAGCTGGAGATTGAACCCCAGATCTCATGGCGTTGAAGCTTCGAACATAGAATGTCATGGCCTTCAAGCATTGAACCCAGGATCTCATGGAGCTTGAGAGCATTAAAGAAGTTTTGCCATGGGGCCACCAGCTAGCTCTCCAGGGTTAGGCCATGTTATGCCAAGGGCCCACCAAGGGTTCAAGAACCTGGACCTGTTTTTATCCCCATGCGCCCCCTTCTCCAGTTCTCACACCCAGCGCGAAGGGTTCGGTTCTGTGCCAATCCCCATTGGCAGATTCCTGTTTCGGGTCAGGTTCTGCAGTAATGGGCCCGGTTCCGCTTAACCTGAACCGGCGGTTAACCTGGGTCCCGGCGGGTAACCGCCCAACACTGGTAATAACCATCATTTTGGTCATGACCTGGTCCTCCTCGGTTGGTTCTCGTGACGGCCGCATCTTCGGCTTAGGCCGAGTTCACGTGGGGTGGCTCGGTGTTCTTCTTCCCTCGCATGTTGAACCGACAGCCTTCCGTGGGGTGGTTGGTCATTTTGCAAGATTCTGCACTATCTCATCGGCATGGCGCACTCTGCAGCTGAGTACCCATAGTTCTTGCAGTTGTGTACTACACGTCTTTGCGCACTACGACTTTCGCTTTGGATTTCCCCTTTTTGTCTTTTTTCTCGTGTTTACGTTCCATTTCGGAGTCGGAGCTGGACTCGAAGGACAAGGATTCCATTTCTTCACTTGACGCTTTCCCATTCTTCTTTCTCCAGCTAGGTCTGGCTTCATATTCATAATCTTCTTATATGATCGGATGATTTGAAAGCTTTTTCTAACGTGTCCTGGGGCATTCCCGATATGTGTAATCTAAACACCCATTGAGCGCTATTCAGCTTCTGCAGTCTTTTGTAGTAATCTTCCACACTTCTTTTCCTTTTCTGCTTGATGTGGCGCACGGTCCAGTAGATAGCGCGCCCACTCGTCGAATTATCCCTTTCGTGGTGAACAAATACACAATGTGAGCTTGTTCTGCTCGCTGGCATCCCCATTAGCCTCATACATCGCTTCTAGCAACTTGATGTGGGGTTCGGGGTCATCACCATCCTTGAATTATGCAACCGTCATCTTGGCTGCAGCTATGTGGGCTCCTCCACTCATTGCAGCTCCTAGGCCACTCGACATTGTTGTCATCGCCTTTCTACAACTCGTTAATGCCGAACGCTCCTATGAGTCTTTACTGTTGAGTATTTCAATCAAAGAAGATTGACGACGTCTGTGTGCCCAAACGATTATATGCCTTTCGGTTCTCCCTAGAGACTTGACTTTGTTAGGATTTGCAGCCTCTGATTGGCTCTAGGGGCCCATAATCTGCCCCAAAACTCCTTAACGCTCAGGAATGGGCTCGCCGCTGGCGAATCTGCGGGTGGCGCCCGGCTCGCGAGGCAGCTTACCCCGCTTGCCCATTCCCTAGTACGTAAGGATCCTACCTCGTTTGCTTCTACTAAAAGGAAAGTAACTCAGGATGCTTTCGTAGGAAGGCCACTGCCTTTGCGTTCGGTTCTTTTTTCCCTTGCACGCAAAGCTGTCGTCGTGATTCTCGTTTTCCGCTCTGAAAACTCTGATAACTACCGGGGCTTGGCTTCCCCGAGCACTCTCCGGATTATCTCGACTACTATGAACAAGCTTACATCATCTTCTCGAGTTCTCAACTCGCACTCCCCTTCGTCAGCCATCTTCTCATTTTCTTGATTGTCCTATACCCCGGTGGTATGGTCGCCACTGTTTACTACTTTTTCCTTTTGTCTACTGCACTTGAGCAGGTAGCCCAGTGGTTGGGTGTTTGTGCCTTGCCTCTGCATAACCTAATGATCCTGGGTTCAATCCTTCAACGTGTGCCTTCAGACAATTCATTGGGCCCTCTGTGTGTTGAGCAGTAGGCTCTGTAAATTCACTGGTTTTCTTTATCGACTATTCTACACTAGTAATTACTTGCAGGCCTGCGTAGCTTCCATTCTACTCTATCTCAGTGGTCTGTCCACCTACTCTACCAATTTCTTCCCCTCTAGTGTAAAACTGACCAGGACAAGCCCTTACAGAAAATTGTACATAACCTAAATGCAAAAAGAACTAAGCACAGCCGCTATGGCATAAGGCTTACAGGGGAACAATGACCAATTCAGGGAATTTTGGGTTAGCTCCTGTGAGAGTTGATCAAAAAGATAAAATCAAACCTGTGACCCTGTAGACCCACACTGCTCATGCTCATCATTTTCTTTACCAAGCTTTTTGCTGACATTGGTCATCACCAGAAAACATATAGATTCCACAAAACTAATGCTGCCAATGCCAGAAAGTTAAGTTTTTCTGGCAGCAGCACCCATCTGCGGTACAACTTTTTGCGCTGTTGGATGGAATGTTGTGATGAGTCGGGCAGGGCTGTCTGCAATCTGGTCAGGCAGGTAGTGACCACTGTTAATATACTAGGGAGGAAGCCCACTGCGCAGCCTGCATAATTGACCATTTGGCTCCCCATGAATCCTGCACTGCCCACCAGAGGCAGTTGCACACAATATAAATCACATGTTTGGAGCTCTTGAATTCAGAAAGTTTCGAATAAATGAAAGAGGGACTAATCAATACCACAATGACAGCATGGTATTGCCATTGCAGTAGATGGACCCCACCTGGAAGGTAGTCCAATTGGCATTGGGTTAGAAAGCAATTGCATTTCAATCTTGTCATGGGATTTGCTTACTAATTTCCCTCTGAAACGGGCCATGTCCTATCAATACTGTGTCGGCAATGTACAACTCAATCTTCAACCTACTTGCGTTCAGGATTTTTTTGAAGAAAAACCACTCTGGAGGTTCATGGAGCAGATTGTAGGAAAGCACCTCACACTGCCATGTCTCTCTTATCCTCCAAGACAGCCTGCATGAAAGGATCTCCTGGTTACTACATTGCCCTCTTTAGCCATCAGGTCCAGTCAAAGCATCTCCTACAATGCTAGTAATTGACAGCCGCCTTAATAGCATCCAATATCTGCAAGAAACAAAACCAATAGAGAAACCTGATGAGAAGTGAAATGTGATTGCAATGCCATAAGAGAAATACAACGTTTTAAGGACTATTGGAGTGGCTTGACATGCACAAGTATGCTCTATTGTGGCCAATGACCCTGAAAGGAAAAGTAGAACCGACTCACTGGCATATGATGCATCTTTGAGGTCGTAAGCCCAGATGCTACTAACGTTTCTGGAGTGGGCTGTTGACTTACTGGACAATGGATTTAGCCCCAAATTGCCAAGCGTGTGCAATGGTAATCAGGTTCCAGAGAACAGGTTGATTATGAGTTGACAATGTCATCACACTACAAAACATGATAATGATTCTGGTAGGCCCCCACACACAGAGAGAGAAGGATACCTTATTCTTGTTTGGCATATAAAATGGCTCATACACCAAAGGAAAGGGTGTGTCAAGGCCACAGACACGGGCAATTGGCGCTTCCAACTGCACAAAGTTCGCTGGTAAGAGAGAAATGGTCATCATACATATTAAAACGGCCTACTAAGTTCTTACATGGGAATCCATCAAGTTCACATTCCAGTCCCTACCTGCAGCTGGATCTATCTGTGCTGTTATCTATCTAAATTACAATTTCGGCACAAATTCTGTGTCTTTCAGCATCAAAAGATGAAACTATTATTCTACAATAAAAACCATGCCTTCTCTGTGGTTGTTCCAAACTGTCTACATTGGCTGCGTTGACGTTGTGGACAAAGCAGACAAAGCAAGGCATCCTTACTCGTAGGAAGCAGTGCTCAGCTATGGATGCTGCAATTTCTCCCCCAAATCCTCCAGTGATGGGTGCCTCATGACTCACCTGTCACAATCCAAAATCACACTATGGGAAAACATCCGCACTGAGAGATGAAATTCCTCACAATGACAAACCCACCAATCACACCTTTTATCTGAATGCTGCAACAAGGTGACTTACCAAAAGCCGTCCTGTCTTGTTGACGGATGCTTCCACCAGTTCTCGATCCCAGGGAATAAGTGTGCGCAAATCAATTAGTTCACATGAAATGCCCTCCTGCACTTCACACAAGCCGTTTCTTGTCAGCTGAAGCATCAACTTGCTGTGTGTGAGGGCCAGGGCTTTAGGCTCAGCCTCAAGATTTTCAAAGTTGGTGAACAGAGGTGCGGGAACAATGATCTGGATGTTCCTGAAGAGGTTCACTCTCTGGTGAGAATTTCCTGGACGATCTATCAAAAAATGGATATTGTCTTCAGGCTGCCCGCACATCAGGCACCTTTTCCTCCCTGCATCTGTTTATTGTTCAAAAGGTAGGCTTCTTGCCCTGAGTTTCAGTTTAGTGCCGAGGGTAGGTACGCCCTTGAGATCATCCTTAAGGTCCTTGCCCAGACTGCAAACACGTTGAGGGAAGTTTTATGTCTAAGTTCATTTTCAAGTCCATGGGCATCTGACATGGCATTAGACACTGCAATTTCCAGGTCAGCTTCATCTAGCAGGGTCAATTCTTCTGGGCTAATATTCAGATACAAAAACTCCTCCTCTATCCTTTTCCGCCAGGATTTAGCCTGTTTAACAGGACAGCCAGGAAATAGAGTTGATTATCTTAGGGTATCTGGTATTAGACATGCTATTCGCCTGAGCCCACCAATCAGATTGTAGCTCAGATGATTTGTAGATCGAACAGGTACTACCTTTGTGAGGGACTCACTCCGGTAGTGTGACTTACCTTGAGAGAGGGAGAGAATGTACTCATAAGCCTTGTGGCCATTGACCCCGCGCCCAGTTTGAGCGGAACACAAAGGGACAGAAACTACCTTTGTCAGGGGCTGATGCCGGTAGTATGACTTACCTTGAAACATGCAATTGATCCGAGTTTTCCAGATATCCTCTAGAAATCCCTTCACCCAAACATCAATCTGCTGTGTGTGATTTGCCCAACTACTAGAATCCAGCCATGAGATTTTCAAAGTTGGTAAACAGAGGTACAGGAACAATTCCCTTGATGGAAATTGAAGAGGGTGTCTCCCTGGTGAGAGTACCCAGGACAATGAATCAGGAAGTGGATATTCTCCAGGTTGCCCACACAATGGGCACTTACAATCCCCCTTATCTGTTTACAGAGTTTGAATTTCAGTCTAGTGCCGAGAGTGGGAGAGAGAGAGAGACAGAGAGAGCCAGGATTTTTTTTTTTTTTAGTGCATCCGCGGCACCAGAGAAAAAGAAGAAAGACTTTTTACTGGATCCATGGGAGGGAAACCCCATAATTCCATGGAAAGTCCAGAGAGCTACTCAGAAGTTGTTTTCCAAGAGACATTGTGGATAGATTCTGAGTACCTTGCTTGCATCAGTGCAAGCCTGTTCCATAATGATAAGTTGTGCACCCCATCCCACCAGTGTGATGTCACTTCCCTGTCTCATGACCTGCAGTGTTATCCCATAAGCGAGAGACCGGTTATAAAAAAGAAAGAGAGAGTAAGGAAATAGGAACATGAAAGCAAGAAATTTAGAGACAGGGAGACAGAGAGAAAGTCCTGAAAGAAACAGTACATTCTGTACACATCCAGTGCATTCCAGAGGTTATGCTGTACACCAAGGGCATCACTCCCAGGTCCATCTGGGTGACTAACTGCACATTGCTGTCAGAAGTGTCTTCGCAAAATGGGCCCTGACAAAATCAGCTGTTATTTCCCTGTTCTTAGTCCCTTATCCAAGATCCAATTGAAGATCCATATGAAAGACCTGACAATTGGATCAGGGCTTAGAAGTCTCATCTAGTAAGTCTGTTTAATGAAGTGATCAGAGACTATTGGTCAGACCAGATAAAAGCAATGTTCGTCATACTGCAGCAAACAGTTGAACTATGTGTAAAACACCTCACCTCAGCCCTTGAAAGGGGTAGAGTGTAGTCATCGTCAGGCACCTCCTCCACTGCCAACCGATACAGCCACTGTCCTCTTACCATACAATTGCCATCACACACTGTTAATGATGATAACATGAGTTGTTGATGTAGCCTGAACTGAATATCTGCAACTAGTAACTCACTGAAGCCCGGACTGAACGTCAAATGTCAAACAGGAGGGGTGGGGCCCGTACCTTTGGCTCAAAGAATATGACTGGGTTAGGGTCTCGAATCGAAGCAAGCAGGAGGCCTTTTGCTTGCAAGGGACTCCTTGGAATCACCACCTGCCTCCCCACAAAACCAGTCATCAAGTATCAGATTTCTGACAGGACAGCTTGCATTTCATGAGACTAAGTTTCATAGCTCAAAGTCATAACAAATGGGCAGCTCCTGGCCATAATCTGAACGACCAGAATTCCACCTGGAGAGTCAATGTTGAAGGAATACATCTATAATTCTCTGTCAGTGTATAGTGTAGGATGTACTAGATTATAGATTAAGGATGTGCAGTTACATCCAAGTCTTACATCTGAAGTGGTTAGGTGGTTGAAGTCACCAAGGAGTGTGGAACGGTACAGAGCTCAACAGTTGAGTAGATGTAGAACCACCAGACTCAGCCGAGACACAAAGAGTGTAGATCTCTCTTGTGAACACTTTCTCTCTTGATGTAAGATCTATTTAATCTAGTTCTATGTTTTACACGATTATGTGTGTGATTGACTCTGGATAGAATAGATGTTTTCACATGGTATCAGAGCCATGGTTGTGGCTCAAGAGAGAGTGTCACTAATGAGAACAAACTAATAATTTCGAGACACACAATGAAATTAAAAGGAGTCGATAGAGTTTGGAGGAAAGAACTCACAATTCTCCACGATGTATCAGCGTGGAAGAATTTTGTTTCTTATAGAAGAACACAAGTTCTAACATGGCCTGAATTCTGTGATGTTCATGCTTTCTTGGAAAGTGATAATTGATTGAGAGACTGGAATGGCTCAAAAAGTAGATGTGAGCAATATTCCTAAGTTTGACGGCACATACTTCCATGTGTGGAAGCATAGAGTAACACTACTGTTAAAAGCAGAAAAACTATGGGCTCTAGTCGTAGGGACAGAGTTAAAACTAGTGGCTCCCACGGCAGCACAGATTGCTGCTGGGCAGCAAGCGCTTCCAGCCACAGGTGTTGGGAGTATAGTAAACTAGGAAGAGAGAGATGCCCTCTCACTCACCATAATTAATAACTGCTTGGACAATAGTGTAGTGTCACATGTACAGTCGTGTACATCAGCTTTTGAAGCATACCGACAGTTGACAAGGTTATATGAATCAAAGGATGCAGTAACCAAAATGTACCTTAGAGACAAAATTCAAACTTAAAAAATGAAAGAGAATGAAAATGTCACTAAGCATATACATGTCTTCAGATCTTTGCTAGAACAGCTTTCCGCTGCTGGTTCCCCTGTGTCAGACGAGGATGTTGTCTTATCCCTAATGAGGAGTATGCCGATGAGTTATCGAACATTTATAGGCTCTTTTAGGAGACAACCGAATATAAGTCTACAGTCTTTAATTACAGACTTAATACAGGAGAAACTTTAATGATGAGTCTAGGACCTGCTACAGATTCAAAAACTGCATTATATTCTGGACAGAAGTCTAGTACATATAATAGTTTTAATAGGAAGAAGCAAAATGAGGACAAAAGTAGTGTCAAGAAGGAGGATGGCGAAGGATCAAACTCAAATAAAGGAAAGAAGAATCAAATAAAGTGTTTTTTCTGTAAGAAGTTTGGACATATGATTAAGGACTGCAGGAAGAGGATTGCAGCTGAAGCAACAAATAAACAAGCAACACAAGGACATGTTGCAGTAGAAGGCAATCAGCTCTATGTAGCAGCGATGATCATAAGTAAAGGGAAAGATTCAACTTGGTATGTGGACACAGGAGCCACACAGCACATGGCGTATGATATACACACTTTTGCGATATACAAAGAGTGGAGACATGGACAGGTTGTCTATTTAGGGGATGACTCAACATATGAAATAACAGGCCAAGGGTCAGCCATTGTGTTGTTGTGCAATGGACAGCGAAGGGAGGTACCTGACGTGCTCCATGTGCTAGGTCTCAAGAAGAATTTATTTTCTGTTAAGCAATTAGACCTAGCTGGGGGAGAGATGAACATAAAAGAATGTTGCTGTAACCTGAAGAATTCCAAAGGAAATCTCATAGCAAAATGTGAGATAGAGAACGGACTCTATAAGCTAGGAACTGCATTACAGAACTCACAAGTCATGGCAATGCCAACTGTCTTAGAGACTAATAAGGCAGACCTATGGCACTGTAGATTAGGTCATATGAACCAAGCTAGAATGCATCAGATGCAAACTAACTCAATGGTTAGAGGGCTGGATTCAGTAGATGTTAGGAAACTAACATTATGTAGAGATTGCATCTCAGGAAAACAACACCGAGAGAAATTCCCTGTAGAGGGAGGCACGAGAGCTACTGAACTGTTAGGCCTCGTACATACTGACATTTGTGGACCGATGCAAACTCTCACACACAACGGGTTTAAGTATTTCATCACATTTATAGATGATCTTTCAAGGTTTACTGTTGTTTATTTGTTAAAACAAAAGTCAGAGGCATTTGAGAGGTTTAAACAGTATAAGTTACTGGTTGAAAATCAGCTAAGTAAGAAGATCAAGGTTCTAAGGGCTGATGGGGGTGGTGAATACATTTCTAATGAGTTTAATTTATTCTGTCAAGAGAGTGGCATAAAGAGGCAGTTTACTGTAGCAGGAACACCACAACAGAATGGGGTGTCTGAGAGGAAAAATAGGACCTTAGTGGAAGCAGTACTTTCCATGCTACACCATGCTAGCTTACCAAATGTCTATTGGGGTGAAGCTCTTATGACTGCCACATACCTACAAAATAGGTCACCAACCAAAGCTCTACAGAATAACAAAACACCCATAGAGTTATGGACAGGTGTGAAACATGATGTATCACACTTTGAAAGTCTTTGGCTGTAGAGCCTTTGCACTAGTACAGAAGGATAATAGACGCAAACTCACACACTGTCGAGTGTACATTTTTGGGCTATAGTGAACAGACTAAGGGTTACAGTGTAAATGGCTGTTCAAAGTAAAACTTCGGGCAGATGGGAGTGTGGATCGCTATAAAGCAAGATTGGTAGCAAAAGGATACTCACAGATATCTGGACTAGATTATACATAGACCTTTTCACCAGTAGTCAAATTAGCATCTATACGAGTGATACTTGCGCTTGCGGCTCAGTTTGATTTGAAAGTTCAACAACTTGATGTTAAGACTACCTTCTTGAATGGTTTCATAGAAGAAGACATTTATATGGAGTTCCTAGAAGGAGTTATACAAGAGAGCAAATCTGGTTTAGCTTGTAAGCTGAACAAATCACTTTACGGGCTCAAGCAATCATCACGGGCATGGTACCAAAGATTTGACACCTATTTGATGACAATAGGGTTTGATCGAAGCGTAGCTGATTCGAACGTCTACGTGCAGCGGAAGAGCACGAGTTACCTTATTCTGGCATTATATGTTGATGATACTATATTGGCTAGCAATGATGTGAATTTCTTGCAAGAGATCAAGAAGCTCCTCGAATCTGAATTTGAAATGATGGATATGGGGGAGATCCACTACTGCCTTGGGATGCAGATTTCAAGAAACAGGGGAGAAGGATGGATCAGAGAAAGGTATTTGCTTGGAGTGCTGCAAAGATTTGAAATGGAAAATTGTAAGCCAATTAGCATCCCAATGGAGACCAGGGAGAAGCTAACAAAGTCAGATTGCCTAGAAACTGAATATGGAAAAGCTTTGATGCAAGAAGTGCCTTATTCACAAGCAGTCGGGGGTTGTTTGATGCATGTTGTTGTCAACACCCGACTTGATTGCTCATTTGCAGTGGGTAGTCTCGCTCAATTCCTATCGAACCCCGGAGAGCCTCATTGGCAGGCAACAAAGAGGGTGATGAGGTACATAAAAGGTACTCTTCACATTGGAATTCAGTATTGTAAATCGGACAAAGGAGCAACCCTAATAGGTTTTTCAGACGCGGATTGGGCTGGAGACATAGACACTCGACGTTCAACATCGGGTTTTTGCTTCAAGCTAGCAGGTGGTGCAATAAGCTGATCAAGCAAAAGGCAGAGGTCCGTGGCTTTGTCAAGTACTGAATCCGAATACATGGCTTTATCAAAGGCTGCAGCAAAGGCAGTGTGGCTCAGGAGTCTGATGATGGACTTGGGATTTGTTCAGAAGAAGGCTATTATAATTTATGCAGATAATCAAAGTGCAATAGCGCTATCTGCAAATCCTAAGTTTCATGCTCGTAGTAAGCATATTGACATCCCGTATCACTACATACGAGAAAAGGTCCAGTCGAAGGAAGTGACATTGGAGTACCTTCCAACATCTGAAATGATTGCTGATTTCTTGACGAAGAGCGTTCCGAAGGAGAAACACTTTATTTGTGCGAGAGGGGCTGGATTGAAGTGGAACAAGAAGCCGGAGCAAGATTCAAATAAGATGGAAGACACTACGTATATACTGCCAGAGTATTAGTGGGAGTGAAGGAATACATCTATAATTCTCTGTCAATGTATAGTGTAGGATGTACTAGATTATAGATTAAGGATGTGCAGTTACATCCAAGTCTTACATCTGAAGTGGTAGGTGGTTGAAGTCACCAAGGAGTGTGGAACGGTACAGAGCTCAACAGTTGAGTAGATGTAGAACCACCAGACTCAGCCGAGACACAGAGAGTGTAGATCTCTCTTGTGAACACTTTCTCTCTTGATGTAAGATCTATTTAATCTAGTTCTATGTTTTACACGATTATGTGTGTGATTGACTCTGGATAGAATAGATGTTTTCACAAATGTTTGCTTGCCACATAACCATAGTCAAACATATAATGTGTTTCTACAATGACGTATTCCAGTCATTAAGAGATAGTAGCAGTAATTTGAGCAAAAAAGAATTGATAGTTATCGAAAATATGTAGTGTATCTCTCAGAGAGAAATAAAAAGCAGAGAGTGTGGGCTGTGGGAGTGCCACCCACCTTGATACCAGGGACATGACAGAAAAAAGCTTCTGGAGACTGTGAGTGGTAGTGCCCTCCATGGCCCACTGCTCCATATGGTGCCCTTACTGTGAGTCCTGCATGTGCACAAGGTTCATGAAAATTATGCATTCATGTTCAATAATTGGATGTAAGAAAATATAGCTTGGGGAATTTTATGCTGAAAATCTCTCATAAGGAGTCAATGACTTCCAACGCTTAGTATTTGATGTGCCTCTCACCCACACAAGGTATGTGCCATGTCACTAATGTTTGTCTGTCTGCCTCCCTTTGTGATGATCTCAAGTATGGCTACAGAATCTATGTCCACATCCAATCTGGGAAAGCTAGGTGTATGGTGCTATGACCTTTAGCCACTTGGGAATGCACAAGCACAGCGAGACAGAGAGGTGGCAGAGATGAGCAACAGACCTCCAGTATTGAACTGATTTCCACTTCTATAACGATACTTTGCAGCCTCATTGACTATCTGCAATATCATAGTGGAGCTAGTCAGATTTCCATTTCAAAAATCCTTCACACATGTTGCTCACGAATTCAATGGCGCCGATGCACAAAGTTCAGTCTCTTGATAGTCTTCAATTAACTCCACATTACTCATGCAAGATTTGGCATACTACCACTCAGATTCACCTTCAAATACTTTGACTGTCACCCAACCACAGGGGGCAATAGAGTCACTGACCATAAAGCTCCAGCATAAGCTATTGGCAGATGATTGCAGTATAGCAGACAATGGACCAATATTAAGGAGGACCAACAACAGACCTGGTCAAATGCAGGGTAGATATAGTCGGCAAACTGGATTTCAGCTATGGCTCGATTGCCCTGGAACCATGCAACACTTGTACAGATAAAAATCAAGACATATATACCTAGTCGCTATGTTGATACTCCTGGATAGCTGCCAATCTCCCAAAACACCCATGAAATAAAAAAGTGAACAAGTCCATGGCAAAAAAACCAATAAATGTCACATAAGAGTGAAAAAAGAAGAGACATAAATTGGTGAAGGGAGAAGAGAGATATTCATTATGTCTATGACAGAGGGAGAGGCTGGGAAGGGAAGGGAAGTGGGGGTGGTTACCATGGAGGCTAAGCCGATGCCAAAGCCCACAATTCCCTGCCACACGTCATCAGGAGCGTACCCATGAGTGTACCGAATTGCCTTTAGTTCGCCTCTGTACTGCAAAAGGACTGTGCGTGAGTGATATGTTACCTGTTCACAGAGAGGGGTGTTGAACACACGGTGCTGGCCAAACTTGTCGCGCAATCCAGTGGTGCATCGGAATACACCTCCAAAACTCACATCCTCACCGAATACATACGACCTGCCCAGATGCTCCGTAGTTTCAGCATTATTTACAATCTAACCATACATCACCTTCTTGATTCTATCAAGTAGGCAAACTCCATGACAGTTGAATTGGTTGACCAGGACACACCACTATGTTTCAGTCTCATCCACAAAAATAAACAAACTTCTCTCCTCTTGCATAGGCAGTATACAGACATAATGTTGACGCAAATTCTCCATATGCTTTCGAACAAACCAAAATGAAATAAAGATACACTGTAATCAAAGCCTGTACAAGAAAGGGAAGCACCTGGGATCCGTGTCGAGTGCAGTGTAAAGGGCATGATTTATGGCCGAAAACAGGTTCATTTTCTTCTTCCCATCCTGGCTGTCCACCAGCTTCTGTCCTTCTACTGGCGCCTCGACTGTGCTAGAAGATCTCCACCTCCCAGATGACAGAGCTGCGACGAAGCAGTCGTCTGAATTCCAAACATTCTTATACCAGGCAGACGATCTAGAGCCCAGACGAGAGAGAGAAAGAGATCCCCCTTCCCACCTCATGACGGAATTGCAATGAGAATTACAGAATTCAAAGTCAACCCAACGAAAGAGAAATTCTTCACCATGCGAGAAATTCGCGAAGCACTGTTAAGGATGGAGAAGATGACACGGCAGGATCACGACACGAAGCGCCGGTTGTAAAGGACTGTGCATAGAGCAGTACGCTCTGTAATTCGGTGGACGTTAAACACACTTTAACTTCATTTGGTGCCTACTGCTTCAGACAATGTGGATACTTGATACCTTCACCCACCACTGCCCTCATTACTCCTTACCTACTCATTACACTTCAGACTTATGACCATCGCATCCGTGGATCCAATCATCAATTTTCACAGGGAACGATGAGCTCCCACACATAGTTCTCAGTTACTGATAATTTGTTCGAGGGTTGTGGCAGGTCAAGCATTTTCGATGCCAAGGCAGGCATCGCACTGACTTGATAAGTTTGTAAAGCTTGTTGCCTCGTATGACAACGTATAGGGTAAAGCACCTGGGAACCACCGAGCCCAGGTGCTTTACCCCACGCAAAGAATTTTGGGTCCCCGTCTTTATCTTTATCATCTTTCCAGCACGGTGTCACCTCAAGTGGTCTTGACATTTCGATCGTTTTTCAGTGTTGTTTTGGCCGCTGTCGGTATGTGCTCGTTTTGTGCATTCAATAGTAGTTTGTTGTCTGTTCTTTTCTGCATCCTCATCATGGAAGGTAATGAAAATTGTAGTAAGAAGCTGCGAGTACATTACGAGAGACCTTCATTAGAAGTTTCTATTGCGCAGACAGTTTCTAGTGATCCTTTGCGGTCTGTCGACGATGTTTTCGGCGGTCGTGCTACAAAGTGTGTTGGTGCTACTTCAGTAGCATTTACGAGCGCAGTTTCATTGCCTCTACGGTCGCTTCCTCGTGTAATTACTAGTTGTGCAGTTGATACTCCAGATGCACCTGTCAGTTTTGCCTCATCCAGTTGTTACACATGTCGTGGATCCGCTTTCTGCAGTGGTTTTGAGTGAAACTAAGGGTTCAGTCCTTGATGTAGCTTCTGATATTGTTCTTGAGAGAATTACAGAAGAATCAATGGATGCTTCATCTATTCCTTCAGTTACTGAGTCAGAGTTGAAACCTTTGATACCTGCAGTTGAGCAAATTGAATTAATCCCTACATCTGACTTTTTTGATGCTTTTGATCTTGGACTTGATAAGGACATCCCTGAATCATTTGTTTCTCCAGCACTTGTTCATGAGTTACCTCCAACGATAGATCCTCATGTCAATACCTCGTTTCCTGAGTTGATGCATGATGTTACTACAAATGATCGAGAGGATTTTCATTCTGCAATGTACATGTCTTCGAGTCGGTTCGAATCTATTGGAAGAATAGATGTCCCAGTATCTGATGTTCATGGCGATTTCAACCCTGGCGAAGAATTTGATGAAGATGGTAATCTGCTCAATTCTGAAGATTGCCCTCGAGATGCTACCAATCAAGAGATTTTATACAACATGATCCAATTCGCATTTTCCACGATTCCAGGTTTAAGAAAGTAAGAGATGCCGGTAGTGAAGCCGCTACTAGGGCTCGAAAAGCTGGAATGGGCAGGAAAACTAAGAGAAGTGATGTTCTTAGCCCTGCTGAAGAATTGAAGATGCTATCACAGGATAAGTGTCAAGCAACTACTCCAAATGGAGTGAACTTCCGTTTTGGATGGTACTGCACAAAGTGTTTTTTTATTCGAGCATCATCAGAACTAAGGAGTATTACTGACGCAGATTTCAAATTACATGTTCTGCCAACAGGGACAAAAGTGCTACGATTCACACAAGCAATGTACAAAAACTGGAGAGTTGATATTATAAGGTGTTCAGTTGAACAACAGAGGATGCCAGTGGACTGTCATGTGGCCGATGTCATTGCGACATACAAAATCCTTATGTCCCACCGTCCACGTTGGACTTCAGAAGAGCCAGGCCCTCATCCAATTTTTCTGACACCAAAAATATGTTTAGTGATTCTGTTGTATTTCGAGTATGACTTTGGATCTCTATGACCCGATAACTCCATCCCGTACTCGATCGGCACAAAGGCCTCTTCCATACGTGTAATTCCAGTGTTGCGTCCTATCTTGTTTGTAATGATCTTAGCAGCCAGCTCAGGCATGTCAGAAGTCATATTTCTCGTTATATTTCTCAAGGTGTTCACACCGACTGGACTCTTCATGAACCAAACATTATCGGAAGCTGGTTTCCATTTAGAGATATGGGTGTCATTGCAAGTGAAGCGGTGAATGGAAAACCCTTAAAGTTTGAGGAAGCACTGGTGGAAGAGACCGAGACGTACAAAAAATTCGTAGAATCTGAAGCTTCTGATTTCCTTCAGGTGGAAGGTGCTAACGATGTGGCTCAATCAGTTCATCTTTCGACTGGACTTGAATCTGATAATTCAACAGACTTTACTGGAACTGTTCCATGTGCTTCGCATGCAGTGGTTACTGTGCCTGTTAAAGAACCGTGCAGCATTTCATCTGCAGGATGATGCATTTTGGGACAGTGCTGCAGGTAATTTGTCAATCGCTACAGAGAACGTATGAAAGGTCGCAGCAATTTTGGGGGTGCTTCTGCTATCAATGTTACTCGTTCAGGCCACAAGTTTGAAAACACGTCAAACTGTCCTATCACGATAATCAATATCGTAGATCCTCATGCCGGTGCTAAATTGTTGAGAGAGCTTCAGATTCCAAACTCGATCAGAAAAGAGGACCAAGAGAATGTTCCCCCAACTACAAATTGAAACTTTTCACCTCCCTGATGTAGGTATAGATTCTTTCAAGTTCAATTTCATTTCATGATGTACATCCTTGAGATCAAGATCTGAGATGTAGAGTTGAGATCTGAGATCTAGACTTGACAATTGAGATCTGAGACTCATTCTGTGATTCAATAAATGTTGAATGGGCATGTTACTGCAGACTTTCAATGAGAATTTACTTGACATTTAGATGACTTGATTTCAGAAAAGATGCCAGAAAGAAATCAGAAGGAAGGGGGAAGAAGTCGAAAAGAAAGAAGGGAGGGGTAAGAGGAGTGCGTTCCAGGAGCCCACTCTGCCAGCCTGGCGTTCCACTCGTGAACGTCCCTGCACTTAACCCTAGAGTGGTGTTCACAAGTGTAAGGCCCCGCAAAATACAAAGGAATTTTTCCCAAAATTCTTTACGATTTTGGCTTGCCCTATATTCTCTTTCTTTCCCAGCTTTAATTTTTGTCCAACTCAGAGATAATATTATTATTCTGAAAGCTATTATCAAAGAGATTTTCAAGTTGTCATTATCCACTGACTTGGGAGATTCAACATTTACAAATGGATGATGTATTTGCTGCTGAATTTCTTGCAGGGGAATGTTATCGTCTGTATTTTTCTCAATTACTGTTTACTATAAAATTGTATATACTACATGATAAGTACTCGGCATCAGCAATGTAGCTCCGCTCCGCAATTCGTACTAGAAACGGGCCGCGTTTGGCCGACTCTGCCCTATAAGCGGCCTTTGGGCGAGCGGTGTGGCGAATTCACGCCGCTACGTGGCGCAATATGATTGAGGTTCGATTATCGATTGCCCAGATTCAGAGCCCTGGAGAGGATATAAACGGGGCGAGCGTCAGGGGGATGTGGGGTTGATTGATGGCCGATAGACATGGGCCTTGGGTCTGCCGTCCTCTGTGCGCAATCGGCCATCCCTGCCGATTTTGCCCTGGGTGGCCGATTCGGCTTGAGAATCAGGCCGAAAAAGTGGCAGAATCCGCCACACTTGCTTTTAATGTGGTGAGTGGTTTCCCCCCAGGACTTCGAATTTTTCAAGCCGGGGTTTGGGGCGGGCGGGAGTGTCCCTATCTGTATGTGTGTTAGCTTCATCATCCACGCCCCATCTTCTTCGCAATCTCCCTGAAGGCAGGTTGGATTGATTGCTTGTGCATTCTCTGTACTGATTGACGTCGCAGATCACGTCGGAATCCCAAAAAGCCACTGCAAGTAGTTGATAGGAGTGCAGAACAAGCTTACGGGGAATCTTGCAAAAACACCGGTGGGCACAGCTCATCCTTCAGAGTCATGACTTTCACAGTTGTGCATCGACGCGGGTTTGGTCATCGCACTGCAGATGGGTTGAGTCGCAATCCTGCCGCGAGCCACAGGATTGACACTGGAGCTCGGTGGCATGGTGGACTGGATGGAGATGGTGCCCGAGATGGCATGCTCTTCTGCTTTCTGTGTATCTTGGCAGCGGAAGGCCAGGTTGGACTTGCAACAGGGATGATTGTAGATCAAATGTCTGAGGACCCTGAGGTCAGCAATGAGCAAGGTGGCGTCAAAGATATACATGAGGATTCAGCTGTGTTGACGATCTATCTTCGCACTGGAGACACGGCAGCCACTGTGACTGCTAAGGAGAGGGATCGGATCCTACAACGAGCCAAAAGGTTCAAGTGGGAGGGGACACACCTGCTCTCGGAGTGTGGGAAGATGGTTGAGTGAGGATTGTTGCGCTCACCCAACACAGCGGCACGCGGTTAGTGCGGCATGCCCATGAGGAGTTGGGGCATTTTGGGGTGCGACGCACTCATAGTCAATACTGCGCAGGGGCAGTATTGGTGGCGTGGTATGCACACAGAGGTGCAACAATTTGTGGCTAGGTGCATGGTGTGTTAACAGGGTGCGTTCTTCATTCAACGCCCCTACTCACAATTGCACACCCTCTTCCAGATCATGGGATTGGCTACAGGTGGAGTCTTGACTTCGCAGGCCGTTGCCCTTCACACTGACCATTCGCCATAACAGTACGTTTTTGTGATGTGGTGGAGCACTTCTCCAAGTGGATTGAGTTGGTTCCATTTCCTGATAAGGCTAGTGAGGGAGCTGCGTATGCATTCTTGGATTGTGTGCTTAGGCCGATTCGGTGCTCCAGCTGAGGTACTCACGGACCAAGGGAGAGAGTTCTTGGGGAGTTGTTCAGAGTTTTGTTGACAAGGCCTTGATGACCACCGCACCACTCTCGGGATCATCCTGAGGCCGATGGCTTGGCAGAGAGAGTTGTTCAGACAGTAAAGAGGGGTTTGCGCAAGTATGGCTTGCAGAAGGGACACCTAGGAGATTGGGACCTTCAGTTATCCTGGTTAGCTATGGCTACAGGTTCAGCAAGCAAGCATCAACTTGCCTCCCCCTCTCACCATAACTTTCTTCTCTTTGTTGGCTGAGAGCCGGATTTGCCTACATCCATTCGCAGAGAAGCTGCTACAGTTCTTAATCTTGATGATCCGGACGTGTGGGCACGTGCATGTGAGCAGCGTGCGAGAGTTATTCAAGAAAGTCATGCCCATGGCTTTCGAGAACCTTGCCATTGTAATTGTAGACGTGTTATTATTTTTGAGGGTTCGAGAGGTTTTGCCCTCAGGCGTCTTGGTCTTGGAGGGTCGGGATGGCATAACTTGGAAGGACCATGTGCGTAATTGTGCGCCATGTCACCTTCCGATGTTGATGGCATGATTGACCAAGCGGTGGCATTGGTATCTGCAAGTTTGAGTGAGGTGCATGTTTGTGTGGGTCTGCTAGAGGGGCATCCCCATGCTGGTGTGTGATCGATGCTCTAGAGGTTGGCATATGGGATGCTTGACTCCACCTCTTGAGATGGTTCCGGATGGGGATTTGGTTATTCCACATTGCATTGGATAGTGGGTGTGGATATACAACCATGGAAGGCTAACAAGAATGCAAGGCCAAGCTACTAGGAGACCCCTTGAACACACGAGATATTGGCTCAGTTCACAGATTGCAAGACGGCAACTAATGATGGGGCTACTCTTGTACCCGGCCTCTTGGTCTATAGAGTTTGAGTATAATAGGACGTGATAGAGGACTTAGTACGGCTGTGGTTATTACATCTTGTAGCTATCTGGAGGTAGAGGGACCTATCCCCAGCTAGGGGGGCGATTGTGGCAGACTACTTTATTGTGCATATATGTGTGGTGTGGTTTGGACAACGATGTAGTTTGTGTAGCATACATATGCGCACGACAGCTGTCAGTTAAATAAGCACAGTGTGAAACTAACTAGAAAAGCTAGTTATTTGTATTTAACACTTGATTTAGTTCAAGTGTTAATCAGGTGTCAAGTTTAGTTTTGACACCTGAACCTAACCGTCTTATCTTCACGAGAGCGTCAGTCGCGCAGCTCATCTCTCTCGAGTTGAGCCTGCACGACCGAGCTCCTTCAACCCCGTTTAGAGTTGAGTGTGCTTATGATGGGAGGATAGGTTGTTGTGGGGTGGAGTCCCCATATAGCTTGGGGTGCCCCTGGCTCGACTTCTATTTTAAATAATGATGAGTGATCTGTTGTTTTCATGTTTCTTGTGTCAACAGTGTGTTATTATTTAGCTTTCTTATCTTATCATTGTGGCATTTCCTTCCATAACACATATTTCGTGTACCTGAAAAAGGAGATAAATCCCAACCCACAAAACGCTCAATGAGTAAGATGCAAGTAGAACAGAATAAAAAAAACTAGATTGAAATTGCTCTGAGAACTGCTCCAAGGACCTTTCAGGACCACACGATGCTGCAGATGTGAATGTCGTCAACGCCATTCAAAACATTCCATTCAATGATACTGTAAATACAACACCCTAATCCAGGTGAATGCAAACTATCGTTTTTGAATGACACAGACATATAAGTGAATGTCGTCAACGACATTCACCAATCAAGCCTAATTATTCCTTAAATGAAGCAAAATCACATGATGGAAATCATAACCGAGTAAGGAACCCTCCAGGAAACTCAATGCACATTCATAACGAACATATCACTGAGAACCTCACAACAACACTGTATGTGAATGGCTCAACGCTATTCAAAAAAGACCACAAGAACCAATTACTTAGCAATTACTTCAGCTTCACCAATCCATGTAAATTCGAATTGTCGTGGTGATATAACAACAGACACAGAGTGAATGTCGTCAACGACATTCACATTTGGATTTCTCATAAGAGCTTATCAAGCCTCCAGATTCCTCGCAAGAGGCAAAAAACAATGCAAACCACTAAATGTCTGCATTGACATTCAGCAAAATGAAGTGAGGAACCCTCACTGTAACCTCTATGGACATTACAAAAATTTACATAACTATGAGGACCTCTCAAACTCAAAACTCCGGATGTGAATGTCGTCAACACAATTCAAACATCAAGGACATTATCATTCTAATCAGGGACCTAGACACCATACTTACACCCCCTAGATCCGAACCAGGTGAATTCATATACTCGCTATAAGCAATGACTCAGACAAAGAAGTGAATGTCGTCAACGACATCAATCTTGATCTATGAATGCCATCCTTATGAAGCCACATTTTTTCCCAAAAAACAGTAGAGTTTCAAGTATATAACATTGCCAACCTGTACACAACTCGTATCATGGCCCACTCTCCTCCAACTGACTGTCAAAGTCGTTGGAACCGTAAAATGTTACCATCTTTGGAGAACTCCCGGAAAAAACAGTATCTCCAGGTGAGACCTCTCCACTTCCTTATGTATGCCTCCAATGACATTTGGGGAGGGGAAACCATCGAAATGTTCAGGTCCTTCCAAGTCTGATCCACCGCCAATGACGGGGCGCGTTTTTCTCAAGCTGCAAATGTATATTTGTCAGAATTGCAAATAAGATACTCATCACATACTTGAAGAGAAGAAAACGGCATGTTTGAATACACAACACTGACTCCAAAAATGTAGCCTGTGGAGCCAGTTATACAACACACACCAATCACTGATTCCTTCCACCTTTGTGCCAAGGCTGTATGGTGCTCTTTGGGACTGATTCAAGTCCTTTACTGTTTGATCTGAGTTCCATATCTCCACACCTTATTTTTTGTTTGTGGGTCGAACCATCGATATGGCCAGCCGGTGCAATTTCTTTCTCCTGCTTCCATGCTTGCATCTCCGGATGCACATGCTTGTCATAGTGTGTTTTGCTGATCTGGACTGAGGACAGAGCCAAGTCCAGGATCTACTAATTCTAAGCTGCTTTCCGAAGGCGGACATCAATTTGATTCTTGCATTTCAAACTCCTTCTTTATGCTTCACTTCCACACCCTTCTTTCTTGCAGCTTCCTTGTTCCTTAGTTCCTCTGGTGTAGTGGCGGTAATATTCGGATTTGCCCTTCTTATCTTGCTTCTGCTTCTTCTGCCAGTTTCTTGCTTGCTGGTTCAATTATTTCAGTGTGATTAGCTCCGAAGGGACTACAAACATGTATTCGAAAAGTAAACAGAGTACAGACTCGGGCTTACCCGCATACATGTACTCCAGAAACGCCTCTCGTGTCAAGAATACCAAGTGCCTGCCGCTCTTCCTGTTTTCGCACTTCTTGATGATATTGGGTGGTAGTACTGTCCGAAAATCATCCAGCTTCATCAGACCAATCCTCTGAATTCGGAATAGTGTGTGAAACAAGCTTGTTGTCACATGCGATTTCTTTCTCTGTCGATCTGCAAAACATTGGAAACGTTGCATTCTTAACACTGTTTTTTGAGGATTAATAAGACACTACAGAAGGATGAATCCCTCTCCTGAATGACTTATTTTTGTTCACGTCCGTGTCGTGCATAGCTGTAAGAAGCCTAGCGATGTCGTTTCCGTTTTCCAGGATCCAAATCATTGTCTCCACAGCAACATGCTTGTCTTTGTCTTTCGCGGTGTTTCTGAATGTATCCCATCCCTGCCAGCAATCGGTGGTTGCCGTCCCAGACGTAGAACATGTGGTTGCAGATTGCTGGGTGTTCTTTCCCATCATGAGGCCCAGCTCGAACTCCTCATTGGCATCTTTTCCAGCACTCATCCCAGTTATCACTCACTGATCTCTGGAGACACTATGTGCTTTCCCATTTATATCCGTCAGTGACAAATAAAAAACTTGCACCAAGTCTATATCCATGCACAAAATCACTCTCCAATTTGTTATGTCATGGGAAAGAGGTGGACGCACAACAAGCATTGATATCATCCGCGGCGCAGAGGGATGTCCAGACGCCCTCCAGATACGAGCATGTCCCTTATAACCTCCTGAGAGTTTACCTTCTGGAATGACATGAGTTCTTTCATCTTCACTTGTCAAGGTAGTGCACCTTCAGATTCATCTGCTTCATCTGTATTCTCTGAGCTTTTTGCGGACTCGTCCCCATCTCCAGATCCTTCCCCTCTGATCCTGTAGGCTTCGCCTCACAGTTTTTCTGCACTATGCCATTCAGTTCTGACGAAGTAATTTGCAATAGTGAATGGCGGTAACGACCATCACTCTCTGCTCAAAAACTCACTATGATGGTGTGAAACAATTCAGCACAATCTACACAAGCAAGCTGATACTGCTGCCGTATCAAAACAAACAAGCGAGAGCGATAGCGAACGGCGTTAACGACAATCCAAAAGATAACGACCTGCCGGGATTGTGTGTTGTGTAATGACATCTATGTGCAAGTGATTGCGCAACGACATTCAGTATAGGTTTAGGGCGGACAGTAGTGCAGTGCAGATTATTCAGATTGACTCCACAGTGATTACCTCGCAAGCATGGAAAGAGGAAGGACTGCTTGAAAGGCAATCAGACAGACTATATGGTCTGAACAACGATGATTGACGGTATGATGGTCCGACCCTCACTCTCTCTTCAAACACATAGGTACATACAAATCTCATGAGGAGAATCGAATGGCGTTAACGACGCTCGCAATTCATTAGTTCCTGCTAAAGAAGGGAAGAGGAAGGACTCCTTGAAAGGCAATCAGACAGACTGTATGATTGGAACAACAGTGAATGACTGTGCCCGATAGTCATCCACTCATTGTGCGGTAAACCCTTAGCAGAGGAGTAGAAAGCAATCACCTTTGTGATGGTCGGTAGCGACAATCCCTGTCTGGGACAATTCCACTCAATTTCTCTACGCATATCTTCTAAACAATCTAAATGTGTAAGTTAGATAAAACTTATTGGCGCCTTCTTAGGTTTTGAAAATTGGATCCCCTCTTCTGCATTCTGCAGCTTTTCCTCTCCCTCTCACATCTGCTGGATTTCTGTCTGCTCTATCTAGGGTTTCTTTGTGGACCTTCTCCCGGTTCGGCGGTTTCGGCGTTCCGCGTGCTTCCACCTCCTTCCACCTCCTTCAGTGTCTATGCGAATCATCTCTGCCCTCCACAGGCTGGCGCACTCTTATTGCCGACTGTGTCACAACACAGCCGCTGTCTCAGTCTCCGTCTGCTCTCTGAATCAGTCTCTGCGTTCACCTGCTGCCTTGGCCCTATGTTCTCCAACAAACGACGCCTCTCTCATTTGCTCTCTAAAATTGCTCTACTAACGTCTCTCTCTAAGGGAAGTAAAAAAAAGAGACTTTCTTCTCTTTCGTATTGTAGAAGGAACCATCTCCAGCTTGACTACCACTCTCTCTCTAAGCGCGAAAAGTAGAAAAACGCAGTGACTGACCTCCCGATTTCTTGCGGGATTGCCTACGTTCTTGCTTGCGTGTCTCTAGAAGCATCGGATTCCCTCTCGCCTGACCGTTACACATAGTCGTTTCCCTTATTAGTGCACATGCCAGCAATTGGTGTACACAGCTGTTCGTATTCAGTTATGGATGTCTGACGTGTGTCCCCCAAAATAACGCGGCGTGTTCTTTTTTAGAACGTTTCAATATTTAAAAATAACAGCGAAATCCCAGAAATCTTGGCGCACAGTCTTACACAAAAAAAAATGTAACTGAACGGAGTGTTGATGACAAATCTTGGAATATCATACACGGTCATCCTTTTTAGCCAAACCCCACATTCGTTTCACACATTTGGAACTTTCCAGGTGCGCATGATCATTGGTAGTAATAAAGTACATTACTTAATTCTGCATCCATCCTTAATCTGTGGCAATGCTCCGGAAGTCCTTTGTTATAGGGGTTTTATTGATGAGGTTATGGTTAACGTTTTACCAGCTGCCGAACACATGCTTTGTAATTACTGACACTTTAGCTACTACACAAACTATAATTAAAAATCTGCCGACTGCTCCAGGGATACTCACTCTTCCCCTGGGCCCACAAGAAAATAATTCAAATGGACGGCTGCAATATCTGAAAGAATAACATAATATGCACAGTCGTTGTCTGAGCTTCCTCCGCCATATTCTCTGCTCATTCTTCAATTGTGTTCTGGAGACATCAGTAAACCGATTTACACTAGATCTGCGATAGCAAGGTACAAACGTACGTGAGGAAGGAAGATGGCTTCCTCTGAAGCGGAGTTCTTCTCTCTGACGACAAACCAGTGTCGTTCTCCCGGAGGAAGTCCTTGACAATGGATTTGCAATTGTTCTGGAACATGTCTTGGCTACCCGTTTACAAGCTGCAGAATGGCTCCATCTTTTTGGAGAAAGAGGTGTACGATCTTAAAGGGAAGTTGTTGAAATACTCTTTCCAAACCGTGATGAGACGGCTCATATCAGCCAGTGGAGAGTGCGTCCTGGTCCGATACAGAGTACTTGAGAGAGCCTCGGCGAAAGTCCCTTGTGTCGCGGCCCTTTGCCATGAGGGCAGGGGGGGTCGGGACACATGAGGGGCTGCCCCTGTGGTGGGGGCAGCGGCAGCGATAGGTACGGGGGGCTGAAGCACCCTTGAGTGCCCAAGGCACTCAAGGAGGCGGAGGCGCTCAAGGTGGAGCCCCCGCACACCGGTTGCGGTGGGGGTGGCTCCACAAGGGGTGGTGGTAGCTTAGAGGGACTTAGTGGGGGTGGCATAGGGACCACCATGGGGGCGGAGACCTCGTGGTGGGAGTCGTGGGGAGTCTTGGGACTCATCACGGTCCATAGGGGCCGTGGTGAGTGGGCCAAGACTCACCGCGACTCACCACCGGAGTCGAGGGTTTTCGTGGTGGTTCGCCATAAAATGGCATGGCTGGTTGTGAAACCCCCGCGGACAGCTACAGAAGTATAAATAAAGGGAGTAGTGACCCCGAGAATGGTGCAAGCCCGTGGTGACCAAAAACTATGAGTAAGCGAGCGAGTCGGAAAGCGACCAAAGAGTGAGGAGCTGTTCCGGACTGCCAACTACCAAAGGGAATTCCACTAGCCAACCACTAGGCCCAAAGAGGTGGAGGGTTTAGTGGGGGAGCGAAGGGGGACCGTTATGTCCCGGTGAGCAGCCGAAGCTCCAAGTTGGCCCGGCGGCCAGGTTGGGAGTCAGGCGCGCGCATCAGAGCGAGTAACTATGACTTGAAGAGGAGCTTACCGAAGTGAGGTGCGCGACACTTGGTATCAGAGCGAGTAACTATGACTTGAAGGGGAGCTTACCGAAGTGAGGTGCGCGACACTTGGTATCAGAGCGGGGTATTGCGGGGCCGCTGTCAGACCTTCTGTGTAAATCTAAAGTCTGGGCATGGAACACCTTTTGTGGCCAAGCTTTTGCTGAATTGAAGCAGCGGATGGCGGAAGCTCCAGTCTTGAAAATCCCCGGAGTTCGATCGTCCGTTCGAGATACATACAGATGCGTCAGACTTTGCGATTGGGGGTGTACTGATGCAAGATGGACGTCCAGTGGCTTACGAAAGTAAGAAACTAAATGAAGTGGAGCGACGGTGGCCGACGCACGAGAAAGAGATGAAGGCGGTGGTGCACTGTCTTGAGCTTTGGCGCCACTATGTTGGTTCCAACCCAGTGAAGGTGTTCACGGACAATGTCACGGTGAAGTATTTTGCCACGCAGCCCAAGTTGTCCCCAAAACAACTTAGGTGGCAAGATACTTTGGCGGTGTTCGACGTGGATATCCAGTACAAACCGGGACGAGACAACGTGGTGGCCGATGCTTTAAGTAGAAAGCAGCAGCTCTTGTTGGTGTACAAGGGCGAGACGGCGCTCCAAAGGAAGATCCGGAAGGCTTGCCGGAAGGATGAGCTGGCGAAGTCCGTGATGCAGGACTTGAGGATGGGGGTAAATCGCAGTTTCACTTGCAAAATGGACTGCTCCGGTATAAGCAAAAGCGTCTCTACGTGCCGAAGGGAGGGATCAGAGATAGTCTCTTGAGAGAATGCCATGATAGCCCGCTTGCGGGCCACGGCGGAGCCAACGCACTGCGGCACTCTTGAAGAAAGAGTATTTCTGGCCCAAACTGAGGGAGGAGGCAGAGGAGTATGTCAAGACATGCACCACATGCCAACAAAACGGGAGCGAGTACAAAAAGCAAGCGGGGGCTGTTACAACCCTTGCCGATTCCAGAGGGGACTTGGGAAAGCGTCTCGATGGATTTCATGACTGCTATGCCGCTGTCAAAGGATTCGATGCAATCATGGTGGTGGTGGATAGGTTCAATAAAATGGGCCATTTCATCCCCACCAAGGAGACAGCAACGGCGCAGGAAACAGGGCGACTTTGCTTCGCCCACGTCTTAAAGCATCATGGAGTCCCGAAGGATATTGTCTCGGACCGCGATCCAAAGTTTACGAGTAAATTTTTGAGGGCACTTTGGAAGAAGATGGGGACGAGGCTGAAGATGAGCACCGCCTTCCGACCTACGACCGACGGCCAAACAGAAGAGTGAATTCCGTAGTGAAACAGATCCTGCGGAATTACGTGTCGGCAGACCAAACAGACTGGGTGGAACACTTAGACGCGGCACAGTTCTGTTATAATAACACAGAACACTCCGCAACGGGAGTTTCCCCTTTCGTATTGGTCTATGGAAAAGCACCCCTGGTGCCGACAAGTTGGGCCGCCCAGGACGTTGAGGAACCGGCAGTAGTGGCGATACTGGAAGAACGCGAGCGTTTGTTGAAGCTCGCAAAGTACAACATTGCCAAAGCTAGGAAACGGTATGAAAGGCAGGCGAATCGGAAGCGGAGGGAAGTGAAGTTTGAGGCAGGCACAGAGGTCTGGTTGAACATCAAGAATTTCCGACTACCTCCGGAAGTGAGTCCGAAGTTCGTACCTCCGTATGCGGGACCTTTCGCATTCGGAAGGTTATGAATGAGGATGTGTATGAATTGGAGCTGCCGGCAAACAGCAAGGTGCACCCAGTATTCCATGTCTCTCTTTTGAAGCCTTACTTCAAAGATGAAGTGCGTCCGAATCGGCATCAAGTGTTGCGTCCGCCACCTATGCTGTTGGATCATGAAAATGAACCTGAGTACGAGGTGGAGGCAATACTTAAGTCGAGGTTCAAGAACCGAGAAACGGAGTATCTCGTCAAATGGAAGGCTATCATCATGTGGAGGCATCTTGGGTGCGTGCCTCAGAAATGGGAAACGCATCCGAGGCGGTTGCAGCTTTCGAAGGGCGACCTCAAAACGGAAGAAGCGTTGATGGGGACATCAACCTTGGAGCGTGGGGGAGGAAATGCATGCTTAGCCCGGCTTAGCTAGCTTAGGAATCTGATTGCAAAAACTTTGTATTGTACAAAACGTGCTATAAATGAAATGGCTTCCAAATGTTGTGCGTCCTATTTTGTTTGGAATGGTGATGCATGGTATGGTTGGCTAGTGTGTAGAATGCATGCTAGCTTATAAAAGTGGGAGAGGTAAATTGGGTTAATCGTGTGTTTGCGTAGTGCCGAAATCGGGTGACCCCCATCCGAGGGGCAAGGAAACTTGCGCCTTCTTTGGAGTTCACGTGCTAGTGCGCACCTGGCGCGTGCGCGTACTATAACTGCGCTACCGAGGGGGTTGCCTTGTAGTGCGGGCTAACGCGGAAGCCACGTGTTTCCGTTCACGTACTATAATCGTGTAGCCTCGGGACGAAGTCGTAGTGCGGCTTTGGCGTGTTCCCGTACCTCAGGCCAGCATTCCAAGGCGGACCCAATTGTAGTGATTGGGGCGCACGGTTGGTTCAAGGTTATCTTCCTAGTCAAAGAGGGTTCCAGGGAAACCCTTGCTCAAGGTGATGCCAAAAGCGGCATCATGAGCGGTCGCAAGCAATGTTGTTGCAGTAAGGCGATTCGATCCTCGGGGAGGATCGTTCCTTGGCCTTGAAGTAGGCCAAGAAGAGTGCACTGGGAGGAGCTGGAGGGCTCCACCCTTGGCCGGGACTTGGAGGAAGTCGGCCGAACTAGCTAGTGGAGAGTAGAGTCAAGTGTGGGGTTGGTTCTTTGCCATGGGACGCCATGGTGCGGAAACAAACTCCTTGATGTGGGACGCCCACAACTTGGATGTCGTTTCTACAAAATGGACAAGTCGATGAGGACATCGACTCCCTGGTGGTAGGGGTGTGTGTCGCGGCCCTTTGCCTTGAGGGCAAGGGGGGTCGGGACACATGAGGGGCTGCCCCTGTGGTGGGGGCAGCGGCAGCGATAGGTACGGGGGGTTGAAGCACCCTTGAGTGCCCAAGGCACTCAAGGAGGCGGAGGCGCTCACTAGGTGGAGCCCCGCACACCGGGTTGCGGTGGGGGTGGCTCCACAAGGGGTGGTGGTAGCTTAGAGGGACTTAGTGGGGGTGGCATAGGACTCACCATGGGGGCGGAGACCTCGTGGTGGGAGTCGTGGGGAGTCTTGGGACTCATCACGGTCCATAGGGGCCGTGGTGAGTGGGCCAAGACTCACCGCGACTCACCACCGGGAGTCGAGGGTTTTTCGTGGTGGTTCGCCAAAAATGGCATGGCTGGTTGTGAAACCCCCGCGGACAGCTACAGAAGTATAAATAAGGGGAGTAGTGACCCCGAGAACGGTGCAAGCCCGTTGGTGACCAAAAACTAGTGAGTAAGCGAGCGAGCCGGAAAGCGACCAAAGCTAACTTACAGAATTCAATATGCATCTCAGGGCCAAGTCTGATGAGAGGGCAAAACAGGCAGATTCAGCCATAATGTTGAACACTCCCTCCACATTTGGCATACATGTCCACAAGGGTATTGTTCAGAATTATATTTGGTACATTTCTAGCTTTGATGATGCAACCATGGACCTCTTTGCCCTTTTCCAGGGCTGTCAGGCTTGCACACGCACACAAAAGTTATGTGGTCAGAAAAGTATTCATTCCACAGCTTCTCCTCATCCCTGTTACCTATTTTTGGCTGCTTTCTTGTTGTGAGGGAAAAACTGGGTGAAATGTGTTGAAGAAGGTGCCTTGATTAGCATGCCTGATTTTATCAATTGTGCCGCTGCTTCTGCGGCTTCCAGTTGACCATCTACCCATGCAGGTTTCTTGTAGCTATCGATCCACATGGAATCTCACAGGTACTCTTGTGCTTGAAATCTGGCCTCTTGGATGAATCTGGACCCACACTCTATCCTTGCTCCGAGCTAACGAGCTAATTGACAAAATCATAGGTAATCTTGTGCTTGAAATCTGGCCCTCTTGGATGCTTTTGTACACACACTCTAATAGGTCTCCAAAGCCTCCATCCCGTGCCCCTGCTGTGCATACCCTGCAAGCATAGCGTTCCACGACACCACATTTCTTTCAACCACAGTGTTGAAAACTCCCTTCGCATCCTCGATCCACCCACATTTGGCATATGTCCATCAGGGCAGTGTTCAGGATGAATCTGGTGCAATTCCAGCTATGACAATGTCACCACGGACCTCTTTCCCATTTTCCAGGGCTCCCAGGTTTGCACACACATTGCAACCTTGGGACCGTTATGTCCCGGTGAGCAGCCGAAGCTCCAAGTTGGCCCGGCGGCCAGGTTGGGAGTCAGGCGCGCGCATCAGAGCGAGTAACTATGACTTGAAGGGGAGCTTACCGAAGTGAGGTGCGCAATACCTTGGGTCATATGTGACGCCCGGGACTGCTGCTTCGGTCGTTGAAGACAAGAGGGAGGTGGTGGTGAAAAAAGAACAGACGTCCTCCACTCCAATCGTTGAGCTTTTGGATTCTTCCGATGATGACATAAGTGAAATTCCAAATCCAGTCCTTCCTATTGTGGTTGGAGAAGCTGATGAAGAAGAGATTTGTAGTGTCATTCCAAAATTGCGAGCGATGGGAGGAATGGCTGGATTCAAAAGTGAGTTGCGGGGAATTGATTGGGAATCTTTGAAGCAGGTGCCTGTGAAGTTCTTGCCGGAGACTTTTGATGGCGATATCCTATTCGAGCTGCCTCCTCCTCCGCGAGTTGGAGGTGTAACAATCATGATGCATGGAATGGACAAGAAACACGACGGGCACCCGTGGTGCAAAACAAAACATCCAATATTCAGATTGATGACAAGCTTGTTTTTAGGAGGACAGTTTGCAATAGACACCTTAGGTGTGATAATTTGAATTGCAGACACTTTCTTCAGTCTGGGGTTCATAATCAAAGCGAATGGGAGGGTCTGGCGAAAAATCCATTTCAGCCTGGGACTGCCCCTCCACCGGCAAACACTTTTGTCTGCAAATTCTGCAAACTTGTACCATCCTGCTTGGCGCTCTGCGGAGCAAGAATGTACTATGTTGTCCACCGTTTGAAAACAATGACAAGAGCTTGTGTGCATTTCGGATTCCATAACCATCCTGTCTCGAAGGGGGATTACAGGGAGAGTGTTGAGACAGTATCGAGGTTGATTAAACAGGAGTTCGGGAGAAACCCATCCGCAACAACATCTGCAATTGCTCTTGGCGCAAGCAAGTCCTTCTTGGAAAGCCATATTTTGAGTGAAGGGGATTATGTGGGGACTAAACTTGACGGTGCAGCATTGGACCTGGTCATGGATCATTTCTCCACTTTAAGTTCACCGAACATTCGGCATCAGATCAATGCATTGAGAATGGGCTCTGGGATCAGAGGCTACATAGACAATATTTGGAATTGAAACGAGTGAGCAAGTACGATTACATCCAGGACAATGTATTCCCAGGTCAAGGTGCCATCAAAGTTTTTCTTTTCAAAATGTCGACTGTTGGGGAGGGCAGTGGGGTTAGCCTCGTGAAGCGGATGCAGAAGATTGGGGACTTGCAGAACTATTTTCTTATGTTTGATCATGTGAAACGAGTGAAGGATTGGACGACAATGGCTTGTCATGTCTACGATCCAATGTAACCAACGAGTTATGACAATTGCAGTTTGTGACATGCAATCCGAGGATACGGAATCCCAGAAGCTCATGTGGAATTCCCTGATACGTGTCATGGGCTGCCATGGGCTGCCATCTCCAAATTTCGCAGGTTTCATGGCGGATAGTGCTCAAGCAAATTTCAATGTTGTTCGTATTGTCTTCGGATCGGGCGACCCAAAAGTGCCTATGCCAGGGAGAGAGCGTACATGTCTATTCCATTGGACACAATCTCTGGAAAAACATATAAAGTCGGACATCAAACCAGAGATGCAGACTCAGCACCGTAAATTGTGCAAAGAGTACAAAGATGCTAGAACAATGAAGGAGGCGGACACTTTGTTCCAGACAATTCGTGCCTGGTGGTTCTCTTCTGGAGCTGCATCACTTGAGAGTATGAGAGCATTGGAAGATTGGCTGGCGTTTTGGCACTTCCGGTATAGACAGTGGGGAGCAGCCATGACAATGGTACGAGGCTTCTATTTCATGCTTTATTCATACATTTGCTTTCCATATTTTTGACTCATTGCTTTCTTTATGTTGTTTCCTGTGCACTGTTCTGAAGTGTGGTTATCCTCTTTGTAGAACATGTCCATTGAGGAAATGGCGGACATGCCATCTTGCAATTTGGCAGAAACTGTGCACAACGCATGGTTGCAGCAGTCTGGGAAACGAGGTCGGGATTTGTATGTGGCAACAACAGATGATTTGATATGTGCCTTGCAACAACAAACCCGATACCATGATTTTTTACGAGGTGGGGTTGGTGGCAAGGGTTCGGACAAATGGGAGTTGATGTTGCGTGCTGCAAACAGATCTGGGGATCCAATCAAGATGGCACGGGCGGTGAGCATGTATGCCCAGGGAACGCCACTTGTTTCTAGAGTTCCACATCTTGAAGGGGAGGAGAGATTCGGCTCCTGTAAGAGGAAATTGAACACTCCACCTGGTTCGGATTCAGATTCCCACAGGGCAGACCATGATAATTTCTCGAAGCCTCGTGTTCCCCTGCATGACAGCTCCATGTCCGGAACCTCCATTGTGAAGGAACCTCCAACACGACGGCAAGCTCCAGCATCAAACAGTGCCACTGAAATGGTGCAGGAGAGAAACAACCCCCTTGATGTGCTTGAGTCCGCATGCCCCGACCACGTTTGGCACATAGAACGCACAAGTGTAGGGTCTCGTGTGAAATGTACAGCGATCAGGGCAACTAATTTCGAGAAGTGCACTTCATCTATATCCAGAGGTGGTGCCCAAACTCCTGCTCCGACTTTCACGGGCTTGATGCGTCCATACGGTCAACCAGAAGCCAAGAACCACAAGTTTTGGTTCTGCGCAGATGATTGTGCCAGATGTGTGCATGGAACTGTGCGTCCTTCCGTAATGATGAAGCCATCTCCTCCAACCGTTTGGCCCATGAAGGTGGGAACACATCTCAGCTTTTAGGAGATTGAAATGCTGGAGGAGGCAGGTTTTTCCCTTGCGAGACAACCCCATCTCCATGCATGTGCTACTACTTTTGCGTCCTCCCGGGTCCCCTCGGCAAATCCTGACTTGTGGCCAACCAAACGAGATGGAAAGCTCGTTCGGCGTTTCCCTCCAACCGCTGAACACTTTGGCAAAGTGGAGTCCGCAAGAATGCTCCAAGCTCATGTTGGAAGCACCACGGAAGTACCCGATCCAGGATATGGTCGGGTATTCACAATCATCACTTCCACATCTGTTGTTCATGACATGACCTACGACATCACGGTTTCCAATTTCCCCAATTGCACATGTCCTGATTCTGTGAATATGCTATCAACCAGTTTGGGCAAGAGAGGTAAATTCATACCCTGCAAACATTTGTATTTCATATTTTTGAGGAGGATGGTTTGCGATCCCAAACGTGACAACTTCATTCACCAGGCCACTATGAGTTTCAATGGGGTCGATACTCTTTTGCAGCGGGATACAACACATGGGTAGCATGAACTATGTAATGTGGTATGTGGATGACCATGATTTGAAATGTGTAATTCACATCAATTCGTCGGCTGTGCAATGATATGGCCTCCAACTATACGGAGTGAGCTCTGAGTGACAACTTTTAGGTAGTGCACATTTGTCATTGCACCGTTCGAAGTCTACATGTCTTGTTGTCGCTATGCACTACAATCATCTTTTGAAGATGATCCTAACTCTCATTGTTATTTGAGGAGGGAGGAAGGTCTTCCCGTGGCAGCCTTTATGGCGCACACTTTGTGAGGATATTTTGTCGTCCTCGTAATTGTAAAAGTGAAACAAGCATTTGTAATTGCACAATGTTGGATGCTGCAATTGTAGGCCTCAACGCTCGTCTTGATTCTATTTAGGCAAGATTCCCTGCATTAATTCCACGGTCATAGGACCATCCACGGTTATAGGCGGCGCATGTTAATGCTGACGTGGCAGATGACGGACAGTGCCACATCATCATTTACCACCACATCAGCATGCTGACATGACGCTCACGCCACGTTAGCGTGTGTGCAGGCTCATGCCACGTCAGCTGGCGTGAGCATACGCTCACTCCTGCGTGAGCGTACGCTCACGCCATTGCGTCGTTGCAGCTTTTCTTGTTCACCTACAAATTGAAGAGCACATGGAAGAAAAGGTCAGGTGTTTAACTAAGAGGAATCCTTCTCTGGTGTTTATCGGAGAAGGAGAGAGCACCTGTTGAAGAGCAGCTTTGAACATGGTGCTGCTATTGGGGTTCCATGTAATGCCGTCAGATACCTGGGGGGTGCTTGCCAGTGGCTGGGAAGTTCCTCCTTCGCTCTCAACTGTGGTCGGCATCTGAAGCAAGGCTGGAAATGGAGGCTTGGCATTTGTGCTAATGGTTTGGCTGGGAGCTAGCAAGTTGAGCATGTTCAAGAACACAGAGACACAGATCAGAAAGCAAGGAAATCAGATTCTTAGTCTGAATTCTATACCTCAAAGACTCCTAACTTGGATGTGACCACACATATCGATCCATTGTCCTGCTCCTGTACATAGGTCTGCAATTCTAGACAGACGAATGCAAGTCGGATTGGTCTGTGAGAACCACCACGGTGCAGCTGAGCAGGCAGAGATTGAAACACGGCCTGCTAAGACCAAGCTGACTCTCCCAAGAACGCGGGAGAGGAGGGGAGGAAGAAGAGAGCCCGTGGGAGGGAAGGGGAGAAAGATCGCGGGGAGAAAGAAAAAAAACAAAAAAACAAAAAGAATGATCCCGTGATTTGATCCCGCGGTGTATAACGACATAAATTCTAGCGACGACCGAAGGTCGGAAGCTAGTTTAGCGTAGAGCAGGAATAGGGTGCCATAGTGCCACGTCATCTTTGCCATGTCATCATAGCCAGGTCATCGTCGTCGTCAATTTCTTTGGAACCTGCCCGGAATGCCCGCGCGAAATAGGCCACTAGAAATCACCGCGCCAACGTTTTAGGAACTCCCCGCAATGCCCGGATCTTGATCTTCTCGAACTGCAGGAGCTCTGCGTTTTCCACCATCGTTCACCTTGCAAGCACATGCATGGATAGCTGAAGGAGCAGGGATCGAGTGTGGGTCCAGATTCATAGATCGATCCGACATTATCTGACTACAGACACAAGCAGCACACACAGCAGGTTATTGCCAGGCAGTGTTTCAATCTCTGCCTCCTATTAGTACCATGATTTGGTATTCTTCCTGATGTTTACAAGGTTCTTGCGAGAGTCAGCTTGGTCTTGCCAGACTGTGTTTCAATCTCTGCCTGCTTAGAGATCCACGCTGACCTTGTTAAAACTGGATTAGCGCTTACTGGAGTCTGCCCTTGCTGATATGTATGCCGAATGTGGGAGCATGAACTATGCATGTCAAGTTTCAACAATATGGCAAAATGAAATATTGTCCCTTGGAGTTCAGTGATTGCAGGATGTGCTTTGCATGGGTGCAGCAGGGATGTTTTTGAGACCTACGAGCAAATGCAACATGAAGGGGTAAGGTCGAACAGGGTCACGTTCATTTGTGTTCTCAATGCATGTGCCAAATTTGAAGCCCTGGAAAAGGACAAGCGGGTCCCTGCTGACTTTAGGAAAACTGTTGCAAAGGGTGCATGGTGACATCATCAAAGCTGGAATGTATCTGTGGTGGTTAGGAGTGACTTTGACAAGTTACTGCCGATGTGGCAGCAGGAAAGTATCCAAAAACAGATAACATAGATGAGGAGAAGCTTGTTGACGTTTGTTTGCATTTGCAATGCGTGTGCAAGCCTAGCAGCCCTGGAAAGGTGCAATGAGGTCCATGGTGACATTGTCAAAGCTGATTTGTACCAGATGTCATCCTGAACACAGCCCTGCTGGACATGTATGTCAAATGTGAGTGCATCGAGGATGCAAAAGGAGTTTTCGACAGTATGGCTGAAAGAAATGTGGTGTCGTGGAGGGCGATGATTGCAGGATATGCACAGCAAGGGGCGGGATGGAGGCTTCGGAGACCTATGAGCAAGTGATGGGGGAAGGGGTGAAGCCCGACCACATAACGTTTGTTTGCATTTGCAATGCGTGTGCAAGCCTGGCAGCTCTGGAAAGGTGCAAAGTGGTCCATGGTGACATCGTCACATTTGGGAATTGTACCCAATGTCATCTTGAACACTGCCCTGCTAGACATGTATGTCAAATGTGAGTGCATCGAGGATGCAAAGGGAGTTTTCGACAGTATGGCTGAAGGAGATGTGGTGTCGTGGAGGGCGCTGATTGTAGAATATGCACAACAAGGGGCGCGGGATGGAGGCGTTGGAGACCTATGAGCAATTGATGTGCGAAGGGGTGAAGCCCAACCGCATAACGTTTGTGTGCTTTTGCAATGCATGTGCAAGCCTGGCAGCTTTGGAAAGGTGCAATGAGGTCCATGCATGTGACATCGTCAAAGCTGAATTTGTACTAGATGTCATCCTGAACAGTGCCCTGCTAGACATGTATGTCAAATGTGAGTGCATCGAGGATGCAAAGGGAGTGTTTGACAGTATGGCTTAATGAGATGTGGTGTCGTGGAGTGCGATGATTGGAGGATATGCACAGCAAGGATGCGGGATGGAGGCTTTGGAGACCTATGAGCAATTGATGTGCGAAGGGGTGAAGCCCAACCGCAACACATTTGTTTGTGTTTGCAATGCGTGTGCAAGCCTAGGAGCCCTGGAAAAGGGGGAAGAGGTCCATGGTGACATCGTCAAAGCTGGATTTGTACCAGATGTCATCCTGAACACTGCCCTGGTGGACATGTATGCCAAATGTGGGTGCATGGAGGATGCAAAAAGAGTGTTCGACAATATGGCTGAATGAGATGTGGTGTCGTGGAATGCAATTATCGCAAGATATGCACAACATGGTTGTCATAGGGAGGTCCTGCAACTATTTGAAGGAATGCAAAAGAACGGCTTGAAGCAGTATGTGTTCTCTCTACATGCAGCCACACTGGCCTTCTGAATGAAGGTAGACGCTACTTCGATTCCCTGAGTGAAGATCATGGTGTCACTCCGACAATATAGCACTTTGGCTGCATGATGGACCTTCTTGGACATGCGGGACAACTGGATGAGGCAGTGGACCTGATTAATAAAATGCCAATCAATCCAGATGTTGTGGTGTGGAAGGCCTTGTTTAGTGCCTGTAGAATCCATGACAATATAGAGATGGATGCTCACCAAGTGTTCAACAGAATGCCTCAATGATGTTTGATCATGTGGAACATAATGTTGGCAGGATTTACCAAGCACGGGTGTGGTAGGAATGCTTTGGAGACCTATGAGCAAATGTTGCGCGAAAGGGTGAAGCCCAACCACATCACATTTGTTTGTGTTTACAATGCGTGTGCAAGCCGGGGAGCTCTGGAAAAGGGGAAAAAGGTCCATGGTGACATCGTCAAAGCTGGAATTGTACCAGATGTCATTCTGCAAACTGCTCTGGTGGACATGTATGCCAAATGTGGGTGCATTAAGGATGCGAAGGCAGTTTTCAACACTATGGCTGAACAAGATGTGGTGCCATTGGACGTGATGCTTGCAGGGTATGCACAACAAAAACGTGCTATGGAGGCTTTGGAGACTTATGAACAAATGATGGGAGAAGGGGTGAAGCCCAACCACGTCACGTTTGGGTGCGTTTGCAATGCGTGTGCAAGCCTAGCAGCTCTGGAAAGGGGCAAAGAGGTCCATGGTGACATCTTCAGAGCTGGAATTGTACCAGATTTCATTTTGAACAATACCCTGGTGGACATGTTTGCAAAATGTGGGTGCATCTAGGACGCAATGGGAGTGTTCAACACTATGACTGAACAAGATGTGGCGTCGTGCAAGCCTGGCAGCCCTAGAGAAGGGCAAAGAGGTGCATGGGGATATCGTCAAAGCTGGAATTGTACCAAAATTCTAAACACTACCCTGGCAGCTCTCGAAAAGGGGAAGAGGTCCATGGCGACATCTTCAGAGCTGGAATTGTACCAGCTGTCATTCTAAACAATACCTTGGTGGACATGTTTGCAAAATGTGGGTGCATCTAGGATGCAATGGGAGTGTTCGACACTATGGCTGAACGAGGTGTGGTGTCGTGGAGTGCGGTGCTTGCAGGGTATGCACAGCAGGGACGTGGGATAGAGGCTTTGGAGACCTATGAGCAAATGATGTACGACGGGGTGAAGCCCGACCACATCACGTTTGTGTGCGTTTGCAGTGCGTGTGCAAGCCTGGCAGCCCTGGAAAAGGGCGAAGAGGTGCATGGCAACATCGTCAGAGCTGGAATTGTACCAGATGTGATCCTGAACTTTGCCCTGGTGGACATCTATGCCAAATGTGGGTGCATGGAGGATGCAAAAAGAGTGTTCGACAATATGGCTGAATGAGATGTGATGTCATGGAATGCAATGATCGCAGGATATGCACAACATGGTTGTCATAGGGAGGTCCTGCAACTATTTGAAGGAATGCAAAAGAACGGCTTGAAGCAGTATGTGTTCTCTCTGCATGCATCCACAATGGCCTTCTGAATGAAGGTAGACGCTACTTCAATTCCTGATTCAAGATCATGGTATCAATTCAATCTAACAGTAAAGCACTTTGGTTGCATGGTGGACCTTCTCGACGTGCGGGACAACTGGACGAGGCAGTGGACCTGATTAATAAAATGCCAATCAATCCAGATGTTGTGGTGTTGAAGGCCGTGCTTGGTGCCTGCAGAATCCATGGCAATGTGGAGATGGCTGAATGTGTGGTAACATCTATCCTCAAGTGGGATGAACAGGATGCCGCGACTTATGTGGTGCTATATCAAATATCTATGCTGCAGCTGGCAGGTGGGATGATACTGCAAAGGTGAGAAGAATGATGAAGGTCAGAGGGGATAGAAAGGAGCCAGATGACAAGTTGCATCCCAGAATTAAGGAAATCCATGCTGAGTTGAGAAGATTGTCTGGGGAGAAGATGGAGGCGGGGTATGTGCCTGACACACGTTTTTTACTGCATGATGTGGAGGAAAGAAATTTTCTGTTTGCCACCACAGTGAGAAGTTGGCCATTGGTTTTGGGCTGATCAACACGACTCATCAAGAATCTTCGAGTGTGTGGAGACTGCCACACCTCCACCAAATTCATCTCAAAGATTGTTGGCCGAGCAATTGTTGTATGGGACGCTAACTACTTTCCACCACTTTGAAGATGGGATTTGTTCTTGTGGTGATTACTGATAAAAGGATGTTTTCTTGGAAAGATGCTAGTGTCTTGCTTCATTCATTGATCTGTGTAGCTATTCAGACCATCCACCATTTCCTGATAGTAGGGTCTACCCGGCATAGGTGGGAAGTCAGCCCACAATTGCACTTGACTGAAGGGGTGATTTTTTACTGATTCTGGTGCTGTCCTAATTCTGGGTTTGGGTGGTGGAGCTTCTCCAAAGCTTGAAGATGGAAGTGAATACAAATTTTAATGAGCTTGATGAGAGGGGCAACCCTGTGCACAAGTTTGTTCAGCATCTTAAACTTGGACATGTTTGTTTGTTTCTCCTGGTGTGGCTTTGGATGGAGTCCTTGATGAACTTGCATGAATATTGTCAAAAGCTAGCGTTAACCCACCAAGATCCAATCCCACGGTGGATGCTTGAAAGTTCATACAGTGAATGTAAGGGTATTTGGGTATGTTGTTATTGATTTGATGTGGCTTGTGAAAATTGAATGTTGAAATGCAGATCCGCCATTTTTCTTCCAGAAAAAAACAAAACACAGGATCTCTGCATGTAACACCGTGGGGATGACCCACCCCTTTTTTGTGAAAAATTGAACATAGTTCTCAGAATTCGTCGCTAGTAGTGCGGAGCAACGCGAAGCCCTAGTGACGTCCTTACCACTAGACTACCCCTTAAAACTTAACAACCCCCTCCTGTAATATTATATTTAAGGTGTTTTAAACCCTCCTATGTATGTATAATGTTGTACATGGGGGGGTTTAAAATACCCCCTCCTGTGCACGCACGTGGCTGGTACATACTGGCTGGAGTGCACCCCCCATGCAATTCAGTAGCAGGCTTTGATTCCAACATGTGGTAGGGTAGCGTGGGGAGCAGCTGCAAGGAGGTAGTGTGGTGGCATAGGGTCGCAAGCATGGGGTCGGGGGCATTGGCTCGGAGGACAGCAACAGCAGTGGCAGCGCCGGCCGGGTAGAAGGTAAGCTGTGAATCAGATAGCTACTTATTGAGGCTTGAAATCTTAATGTTAGTGTACAGCCTAGTCCGATTGGACTTCTGGTGTCTGTGCTGGATGTTGTTTGCAGGCTGAAATGATATGCTTGGTGTCAGGTGGAATGGCGAGCAACCTCCCCCTCCAGCAGGTGCCCTTGTCACTGACGCTCCTCTTCTCCCCCGTTTCAGTCAGCCAAGTAGGGTAGTGCTCACCGTAACCAGCCATTGTTACCAAGTGCGATCACAAGTTGTGTGCTGATTGTTTGTGTCGCAATAAGTGTAATTGAAGAAAACGGCTAAAAAGAGCAGCAGCGTGCTCATTTTGATACAAGGATCGAAACTGCGCACCTGACTGACTTTGTTCGGCCAAGTGGCAATTTGCATGGTCTGTTGAACGATCCTGCACATGTGCACAGTGTGACGCGGTGATGGAAGCTGTGTCAGCCTCCGCTTCCATTCACAATGAAGGTGTTAATCTGGGCATCTGGCGCTAGCCGTGCAGGTCCACCCAACACAGTTCAAAGACAGAGGAGACCTGTGACCTTTATATCCATTTGGGGGACTGAATGGTTTCCAGCAACGAGCTCTTGGGAGATCTACAGTCGTTTTTCTTCCCCAAATCATAGATGAATGAAGGTCCATTAAGATTGAGTTTTTTTCTATCAGTTTAATGTTTTTGTCTGATCCTAGGAAGAGAGGGGCGTCGCCCCGAGGTCGCTTATCTTAGAAGATCTTAGCTGATACGTGTTGATTTGTTTCGGCTGTCAAAGTGATCTCACAAGTGTGGACCTGCACACTAATCAACACCTAAATGGAGACTATGCAAGTTGGGATTAACTAACCTACTTGTGAATCATTGTTAGGGTCTACGATGCCGAGAGACTGAATGACAATCAGGTAACGTCAACCAGACCTCCAAATTATTTGGAATTTCCCACAACTTCCCTACAGCAATGATTTAAGCTCTCCGGCGTGAGGAGTATTAAAGGTTGCGCGATTTGTCTTCCCACTTTCCAGTTCTGGACACCTGATGCAAGGTTGAACGTTGTTGCTGCCCAAGTGAGTCTTGAAAACTCTCACATTTTCACTAATAGTGTACACAGAATATGCTGCAGAGTCATGGAACTTGAATGCCCAAGAACTCATCACAGGGATGGACTTTTGTAACCAGGGACATGCCCTTCATAGGGCCAGCAACTGTGGACTGCGGACTTGATGGTGCTTTCTTCGAGTATGCTTGCGAAGAATATGCAATTACTAACTTACTAACTGGATAGTGATATTGTGATATGGGAATGAGGTGGATAAAGCCGCAGCTGACTTGAAGAACACCAATGCCCAGCTGAAGGAGACTGTCACCGAGGTGATCTTTGCAAAGCAACCTTGTGCTTGCACATATACTAGTTAAATGTGGGTATGAAGTGATGTCAGCTCTTCCTGCTGCTGTAGTTAAGGGCCCAATGAGGCATACTGTGGGCAGTTGTCATTCTAGTGCCAAAGCCTGGTGTGATGGTGGCTTTCCCTTCTTTCAATTTTAAATCAACTTGTAGCACCTGATTTAATTGTCAGTAAATGCATTTTTCAGATATGGAGTGAGTGGTTATCCAACCTTGAAGTTTGCAGCCAATTTGAACGTTGTTGCTGCCCAAGTGAGTCTTGAAAACTCTCACATTTTCACCAAAAACACAGAAGTGTTGCTGTAGAGTCATGGAACTTGAATGCCCAAGAACTGGGTTTACTTACTGAGGTTTGGGCTTGGGGGTAAGTTTTCTGAATGAGTTCCTTTATCTGGTTGTGCAGTTCAGTCTTTATCATGCTACATTAGGCCAATCAACAAGTGAACTGTTAGGTCCAATAGCCAGTGCAGAGGTTTGTCATCATGCGATGGGCCATTTTTTAGTCATTGTTCATCAATAGCTGGTTTTCAAGTGTGGTGGATGGGGGGCTGAGTGGTTGCAGGTGCAGCGCAGTCTGATCGTCTCGGGCCCTTTTATATTAAAGTAGGTTTCTTTTATCTTGAGAATATCTGGCTGGTATATGTTTATTTTTGTAGTTGTGGTTATCAATTGTGTTTCCTGTAATGTTACATCCTACATTAAGAACTGTGTTTGTTGTTGTCCCTCTGGTGCGGGTGGTGTAGCTTAGCCAGGCACTCAGTACACGACCCGACATACTACCTAGTGATTACTGCCTGGAGCTTGCAAAGCTGCAGGTCTGTTCTGACCTCAGGCTACCTCCGGGTTCCTTTTAATTCACTGGTATCTGATTTGAATATAGTAGGCCATGCCTTTGTAGGGTGGATTGTGCTTTATGGTTGATGAATTCTGTTTCAGAGCTTTGGAAAAGCCGTATCCAATACTCTGAAAGCACTGAACTAAACTCATACAACACTTTCTTGGCCAATTAATTACTGGAGACTAAGGCTTTGATTCCAGGCTTTGACGAAGCTGATCTGGTTACTCTCTACTCTCTGGACCCCAAGCTCCTCCAAGTAGCCACAAATGTGCAGAAGACTATGTTGCATGTGCTGAAAGTGGCTGTCCTTTTCACCGAAGAGCTGCCTTCTGACAGGCTTTCAATGCGTGAGGTTGTTGAGATGCTGAGGACAATTGGAACCAGCCAGAGCTTCTGAATATATGCTTCTGAATACGGGGTATGGATTGGGAAAACTTCTTATGCTGGATTTTTCTGATTGCAAACCAAAAACTGTATGGCATTACCTCACTTTGTTTTGTACTTGCAGGGTTGAATTGTACTCTTGAAATGGTGTAGGCTGCTAGTAGTGAGAATGGTTTGGTCAGGTTCTGCCATCCTAGTGTGATTAAATGATCTCCTGATTAAGTGACCTTCTGTTGGTCACAGACAGACATGTTGTAAACTGTACAACAGAGGACGCTTATCATGAGGAGCTCAAGGAGCTGCTGGCCAGCTTAAAAAGACCTGAAGTGTCTCTGATCAAGCTGCGTTATGGTGATGGTGAAGGCATTGGGGAGGACCTCATCTGATACTTCGGGGCATAGAACAATGGGCCGGATGACATTTGTATAGAATGTAGAAAAAAATGTAGAAATGACATGGTTCTGTTTGCAGTTGGGATATCGGATGGGAAGTGGAACTTTTGCAGGTCAGTATTGCTGAAGCCATACCTTGAGCAATGCCATTTGAGGCCACGGTTGACAGAGATCTGCCTTTGATGGACACCTATTTCTATATGATAGCAAGTGCACTCATCTATGTAAAATGTACCACCATTGGTATCTCCATGGAAAGGGGGCTGCTATTTCATGAGCGGCATGAGCATGAGCGGGAAAAAAAAAGCATGAGCGGACCATTGTGTGTCCACGGAAATAGGGTTAGGAGGCACGGAAATAGGGTCATGTGAAGTTGGAATGTGGCACCAGTGGACTCGTCATAGCAATGAAATGCACATTTTATTGCAAATTTTGTGGCAAGCCACATCTATACAAGTGTGTCATAACTGTCATAGCCGGAATGGGCACTACTCTCCTACACCCTCCGAGGAACTTGCCCCACCTTCCTCCTCATCCCCCTCATCCCCCCCATCCTCCGAGCTCTGTGATGCATCAGATCCACTATGCCTCTAAAAAATTCAGTCCTCTCCTTGGGGGACTGTCCACCTCACCTCCTGGGAATCTTCTGCCTCTTCTCCAACACTTTCCTCAGCAGAATCCAAGACAAATCTACGAGCCTGACGGGCTCTAATAGCTGCTGCCTCCTCCCTCATTTTCATTTTCTTGAGGCTTGCCTCGTCTAAAATCTGTTGTACACGACTAGGTTCGGAAGACCTCCTAATGGACACCGAAGCAAGCCGGGCAGCATAAGTAGGAAGTATGTAATCCCTTTCTGGACTCGGCATGAAATCCCCCGTGGCAAAAAAAACATGTTCCTCCTGCCCATGAAATGCGGTATAGACGTCCCTCCTGCAGTACTTGGCATCCTGCAGTAAGAACAAATCCACTTCAAGAATGTCAATACCAGCAGAAGCAGAAAGGGTCGGCCAATGAAATATGAGAGCGAAGGGAGATGCCTCACAAAATTAGGAGGCAACTTACAATGCGACCACTCACTCGTAAACTGGGGGCTCCTCGGCCTCGATCCCAACTTGTACCTCCCCCTGCTCCTTGTCGGATTCTTCCTCATCCTCCAAGGATGCCTCTTCCTCTTTTGGTAGACGTTCAGCCGCTGCAAGTTTGGAGTTGTGGAGGGCAGTATCTGGCTTGAAGGCGAAGACATGCCTGTCGGACAACGTCCCTGCCCACATTGAAGCACCTGAGGGACAAAGCGGGCGGTTAGTAGCATGCGGCATGCAATTGCAATCGGGCCAGGGGACAAACTGTGCACGTGAAGGCTTACCCGTGCCGCATGTGAGGTCAAGAATCCGCCCTTGGACATCCGAGCACGTCTCCATGAGGGTTTGGATGAAAGCAGGGCTCCGGGTCCGGCTGTACCGCCACGGTTTGCCTGTCCTTGTGTCCTTCGACATACTGGAGTGGGGCACATAGTTGTAGAGGACATCCCAGGTAACAGGGTCCACAGCGGCATCAACAAGACGACCGTCGTTGCGGAATTTGAACGTAGACCCTCTCTTCATAAAACAATATGCCTCAAACACCAATGTCTGCACATCCAACAAAAGAGGGATCAACTCCAGGGTCTAGTTTAGATACACCACGATATGAAGTGAATGCAATAGATTGATCACTTACACTCTGGCCCTCTGTTCGCAACCCCTGTGTATTGATGCAGAACCATTTTTTGAGGAGGACCGGGGTGACACTTTTCGGTGTCCATCTTGCCACAACATTTTTTTGTGGTCTTCCCTCTTGTGGCAAGGACCACCATACATCCACCGTCATCCAGGAGCATCCCCGCCAGCCCAAACCCGGCTCTCCAATAGTCCTAAGTAAACCTATTCCAGGTGGGCACACCATCCAGGCCCTCCAGCAGCTCCCCGTCTGGAATATCGAGGAGAATCATATCGCAGGCTCTCCCCACCTCAACACCCCCCCCCCCCGAGTGCTCTTGCAATCCGTGCTCACAGCCGTGAAGAATTCCATCATGGCTTCCAAACCAGGGGTGTCTTTAGGCTCTGTACCGGCAGCCCTCTTCTTGGCTTTCCCCTTCAGCTCCTCCAGAGACTTGCTGTGTGCCACCTTCTTTGCCCTGGCAGCCAGAGCGTCAAGGAAGCTCTCATTGACACATTGGATGATAGTTGGGGGTTCTAGCTTTGGCCTCTGTGGAAACGTCACCGCCGAATACTGCCATGTAGGCTCATCCTCAAATGCCAACTTCTTGGCAGAACCAGTCCCAGTCCGAACTGACTTGGGAACCCGGACGACCGGTGACTTGGTAGCAGCAGCAGCAATCGCAGGACCTTGCACAAAGTCATTGTCGGAGTCACTCCCTTGGGGCCCCTCCTGCGCCTCCTCTGGTGCCCCGGTGGTTTTCTGTTTTTTGGGGGTTACTGTACTCCCCTGTTTCCGTGTCCTTTTCTTTTGTCCTTTATTCTTCTCATTCAATTTCTCCTGAATACCTGCCTGAGCAAGCTCTGCCGTTTTCCTGGACTTGGCAAGCGCTTTCGCCTCCTTTGGACCCAACGGAGGCAGCGGAGCCCGGTTTCGTCGGGCCTCCGCATCCAGCTTCAATTGAAACTCGGATGAGTCGAGCGAGCCGGGCGGAAGGTCCACATACCAAGGGCAGTCGCGCAAATGTTCCAGATGCCACTCCTTCACGATAACATCAGTGTACATAGAGTCAGCTACAGAGTTCATCCATGCGAGGAAGAATGGCGGCTCGAAGGACAAATGACCTTTCTCCAAAAGGGAGAACTTGTAGTACCTGCATTCAAGAAACACATACAAATGAAGTCATGGGAACGAGGTAAATTTCAGGGAATGAAATTGGAAAAATGAAACTGAAACTGGGCCCGGAACTGGAAAAATGGCGCCGAATTTCCAGTTTCAATGCCAGCCACCCCAGGGACTTAGCCATTTTCGGGGCCCTGAACTGGAAATTCGGCGCCATTTTTCCAGGTTGGGGCCGAAAATGGCTAAGTCCCAGAACTGACTGGGGCCGGAACTAGAAAAATGGCGCCGAATTTCCAGTTTCGGTGCCAGCCACCCCCGGGACTTAGCCATTTTCGGGGCCCTGAACTGGAAATTTCGGCGCCATTTTCCCAGGTTGGGGCTGAAAATGTCTTAAGTCCCAGAACTGACTGGGCCCAGAACTGGAAAAATGGCGCCGAATTTCCAGTCTCGGTGCCAGCCACCCCAGGGCCTTAGCCATTTTCGGGGCCCTGAACTGGAAATTCGGCGCCATTTTCCCAGGTTGGGGCTGAAAATGGCCAAGTCCCAGAACTGAATGGGCCCGGAACTGGAAAAATGGCGCCAAATTTCCAGCCATCCCCCACGGCCCGAATCAGGAAATTCCAAGGAAGCCATTTTTCCAAGGACTTCTTCACAAATAATTTTCATGCGCCACATAAGGCCTCTTACATCTTGGAAATGTAGGGACTAAAAAGAAAGGCATCGCATATGTACCTGTACAGAAGGCGCATTGCCACTTTGTCCGCGTTCGGCTGGTCGGTGAGCTCGTGGCTCCGCCGGGCATGGGGTATCTCTCGAAAGAATAGGTCGGTTTTGTAGAGCATAAAGTACCTCGTCACATAGTCGCGTAGGCTTTCTGCTTCACCAGAAATCTCCAGCTTGAACTGATGTGCTTGTGTGTCAAGCTGCTCTTGCGCATTCGTCGTCACCTGTGGAAATTCTCCATCAGACCGCTTTCCTCAAAAAATACAGTAAATCCACCCGGTACAAGCGTGCAAATGAAGCGTGGGAAAGTACCTGAAACCACCATGTCATGCGGTTCATCCACATGTCGAATGTGGGGTCAGACAGTTTGTTGGGTTTGGGAAAGCTCCACATGTCCCTTGTACTTTGGGACCATTCCAGATTTGGAGCCACCGGGTCTGTCCAACCACCCAGCATATTAGTAAGCGCCAAACACCACAAAAACGAATTGTTGCCACAATAATTTGGTTAAGAATGTATAACCTTTTCTGTTGCATCCACACAGGATGTGACTAGACGATGCAGCTTCTCCAATGTCATCATGGGCTTCAGAGCGCGGGAGTAGTGCTTCCCCACTTCCACCAGAAAGTCGGCACCAAGGGCAAGATCAGCTATGGCCACGTACTTTACCATCCGCGACTTGTACTTGATGCGGGCCTTCACCTCCGCAGCTTTGAGATACGATTCCAGTGCTGGGAGGGTTAGTTTCTTCTCCTCTAACTCCATGTAGAACCTCCGCGCATGTGCCAAATCCTGCTGAATTTTCGTATGTCAAGAATGTGCACATAAGATTAGAAATCCTAGTCAAAACTTTTTCTTCTATTGGGGGAAGAGAGTAAGATTAGCTGAACAAAATAGTCAGGAGCTTTACCCGAAATATATAGTCCACCATGGCATCCATGCTCAGCCTATACCAGGTTTTGTCTGCCTTTGCATTCGACTTGCGAAGGAGGTTGGCACTGAGCGAATTGGCAAACTCTTGCACCCCCTGCTTCCCGACATCCTTCACTCGGAAGAGCATATGGGACAAGTTGGTGGCAATGAAGGCATTCTCAGTCACCCTGCAATGCCACATGTCCATTAAACAATACTGAAATGAGAATTTGCAACAAATATGACGATTGGCAATGAAATGACTGTTTCAAATTCAAAGTTCCAAAGCAACAGACATTGTAACTTACGAGTTGATGTCTGCCATTGCAACTTTGAGAAGACTGCGATCTTTGGGCCCCGCAACCTTCAGCACAACACACTCCATGGTGAAATGCCAATCCAGGTCGTTGGGGTGGGCTTGGGCTATGTACTCCATCCATGCCAGGAGGCAATGATTGCCATCCCACACGTAAAATATCTTTCCGGACAAGTGCTGGAAAAGAGGATCAGTAGCAATCAATCTCTCGAACTCCTCATTTCGCCTTTGCCAATGGGGATCCCATTTGTCCACCTCATCGGAAGTGTGGGCACGAGAAGCTCCGTGGTCGTTCTCAATGGAAACGTAAAACACAGCAGACCCCATTCGATATCCCTCCCGGAAAGAGAATTTCAGCTTGTTGATATCGCCTGGGAGGGCAGGTCTCACCACCTGCAATGATACCAAGCGGCAAAGGGGAATCCGAAGCTTGGCCGAGTACACCATGCCCCCCAGGACCCTGCCAATGTTACTGTGGGTTGCCTCCAACATCTTCGCAGCGGCCAACTTCATATCCGCCTCCGACATGACGTCTGTTGCAGGGGGGTTCTCCGGCAGCCCACCAGGACCGCCAAATCCAGCCTGTATGCTCCGGGTTTGGGGTCTGGGGATGTCCGGGAGGATGTCATCCTGGTCAGAAAGCTCCCTCTCGTCGTCCTCAACATGGTCAACCACCGGCGGAAGCACCTCGAGCACTCTCCCCGTCTCTACTGCCCTCTCCCTGGCTTCACCTCGAACTCCCACAATCCGTGCTCTTTGTGTTCTTTCCCCTCCTCCACTCTCCACCGTATGTGTAATTGCGGGGGCTGCTCCCACCCGCGATGGTGTAATCGGTAAGGATGCAGCCGGTGTGTTACTGCCCATTTCTGGTGTCTTGGAGGGATCCACCGTCTCTGTGCGTCCCTCGTTTACATGGGCATTTGTCATTTTGACACCCCTGGCCTCTTCAGTGGCCTTTTCTCTTGCCTCCTCGCTAGCCTTCTGTCTAGCCTGTTCCTTTGCCCTCTCTTTTGCCCTCTCACGGGCCTTCTGTTTCTTACTAGGGGTAGCAGCAGGGGAGGCCTCCAAGACGACCACCTTTGATTGAGGCGAACTGACACCCTCGCGCGCCCTGCTCACTCCCCCCTCCGCAGCCTGTGACGGCTCTCTCGCCGGGGATTGCATGTGCTTGGCTTTCTTCTTCTTTTTTGCGTGGGCGGGCCCTACTGCATGTGCATCAGTTTCCTCCATTGCCGGATCTGCTATCCTCATCCGACGCCCTTCACCTGCCATGCCGCTTGCACCAACCTCCTGAATGCCTATTCTGTCGTACTCTCGCTGCAGGTCCTCCCATCCACCAACAAAAGGAGAAAGATTTAGTTTGCCCTCCCGCCCCAAGTTGGGCGATCCAAACATGCGAAGCACCAGCTCTGACGTCTACTGCCAACGACTCTCCGATTGCGATTGATGAGTAGCGGCTTTTGGAGTGACTGCTCGAGCAGTTGGAGCTGTCGATGATACCACCAGCGTGTCGCGCTCGTCGTCACTCTGTCATCCCCAACAATCGTGAGAACCACCATCGCAATGAAAACCACCATCGACAGATGGTATTATTGTGCCCATTAAAAGTTTGGTGATCAATCAGTAAAAAGGAAAATTAAGTCGTAATACGGATTCTGGCAAGATAGGGTAAATCTTGAAGAAAGGGTAGAGACCACTATAAAATTTCTTTACTGACATACCAAGACTGTTTAAAGGGTGCCAAAAAGGAATTATGCATATGATGTAGGAATGAATGAGGAAATTAAGGAAAAAGCTAAACAAGACAGAACTGAACGAATAGAGAAATATGCTGCAGAGCATATGGGACAAGTTGGTGGCAATGAAGGCATTCTCAGTCACCCTGCAGTGCCACATTTCCATCAAACAATACTGAAATGGGAATTTTCATCATATATGAGGATTCGCAATGAAATGACTTCCAAATTCAAAGTCCAAAAGCGAGAGGCGTTGTAGCTTACGAGTTGATGTCGGCCACTGCAGCTTTGAGAAGACTGCGATCTTTGGGCCCCGCAACCTTCAACACAACACAATCCACGTCGAAATGCCAATCGAGGTCGTTGGGGTGGGCTTGGGCAATGTGCTCCATTCATGCCAGGAGGCGATGATTGCCATCCCACACGTAGAACATCTTACCGGACAAGTGCTGGAAAAGAGGATCACTAGCAATCGATCTCTCGAACTCCTCATTTCGCGTTTGCCAATGGGGACCCCATTTGTCCACCTCATCGGAAGTGTGGGCACGGGAAGCTCCGTGGTCGTTCTCAATGGAAACGTAAAACGCGGCAGACCCCATTCGATATCCATCCCGGAAAGAGAATTTCAGCTTGTCGATATCGCCTGGGAGGGCAGGTCTCACCACCTGCAATGACACCAAGCGGCAAAGGGGAATTCGAAGCTTGGCCGGGTACACCATGCCCCCCAGCACCCTGCCAATGTTGCTGTGGGTTGCCTCCAACATCTTGGCAGCGACCAACTTCATATCCGCCTCAGACATGACGTCTGCTGCAGAGGGGTTTTCCGGTCAGAAAGCTCCCTGTCGTCCTCCTCAACAGGGTCAGCCACCTGCAAAACCACCTCCAGCACTCTCCCCGTCTCTACTGCCCTCTCCCTGGCTTCACCTCGAACTTGCACAATCCGTGCTCTTTCTGGTGTTCTTTCCTCTCCTCCACTCTCCACCGTATGGGTAATTGCAGGGGCTGCTCTTGCCCGCGATGGTCTAACCGGTGTGTTACTGCCTCTCTGTGGTGTCTTGGAGGGATCCACCGTCTCTGTGCGTCCCTCGCTTACATTGGCATCTGTCATTTGGGCACCCCTGGCCTCTTCAGTGGCCTTTTCTCTTTCCTCCTGGCTAGCATTTTGTCTCGTCTATTCTTTTGCCCTCTCTTTTGCCCTCTCACGGGCTTTCTGTTTCTTACTAGGGCTAGCAGCAGGGGAGCCCTCCAGGACGACCACCTTTGATTGAGGCGAACTGACACCCTCGCGCGCACTGCTCACTCCCCCCTCGGCAGCCCGTGACGGCTCTCTCGCCGGGGATTGCATGTGCTTAGCTTTCTTCTTTTTCTTTGCGTGGGCGGGCCTTACTGCATGTGCATGAACAACCTCCATTGCCGGATCTGCTGTCCTCATGTCCTCACGCCCTTCACCTGCCATGCCGCCTACACCAACCTCCCCAATGCCTATTCTGTCGTACTCTCGTTGCAAGTCCTCCCATCCACCAACAAAAGGTTTAAGTTTGCCCTCTCGCCCCAAGTTGGGCGATTCAAACATGCGATGACTTGAAGCTGTCGATGATACCACCAGCGTGTCGGGCTCGTCGTCACTCTGTCATTCCCAAAAATCGTGAAAACCAACATCGGTGCAAAAACCAGCATCGCAACGAGCAGCGCAACCACCATAGCAACAATCGTGTAACAAAAATGAAAACATAACAAGTTTAGGAAGTATGGAGAGCCATGAAACAACAATGAAAACAAATGCAACCATTGCCTGATAATGACATGCACAAGCAGCCTTCTCCAGAGCTGCCGGATTTGCACACGCATTGCAAACAATCTAAGGTTCACTCAACTATCTAAAGTTCACTCATCCAGCGAAGCCAGGATGAAGATGCAAAAACAAAGCGAGGCAACAAAGCGAAAGCAAAAAAGAAATCGAACAAAGCGAAAGCAGAAGTGGCTTGCCTGAGAGTACTCGGCTTCAGTTGGCGCGGGTTGTGAGCAAGACACTGGAATCTCCTGCTGGAGCTTCAGTTTGGCCATGCGAGAGATTGGCCGTCGTCCGTAGTACAGAGCTTTCAACTTCCGCCACGGTCTGGATGTGAGGTCTCTCTCAGGAGAGCCACGCCCTTCAGGCGGCATAAGTCCCAGCCAAAATGGAAAAAGATCTCCGTTTTTGGGGTACATGCCTCGAATAGCATGTTAAGCCAAGATTAGCATGAGATTTAGGGTACGTATCCAGGAAGCCATGTGTCGCCAGCCCGAATGAAAACCGACGGCGGTGGACATTTATTGCCCAACTGCGCAATTAAATGTCGGATGAAGCCCTCCATGTCGGATGAAAATCGACGGAAAGAGGCCCGGGATTTCCAACGTAGAGGTAATTCGGAGCGCAGCAGGATGGAAATTCAGCGCCGAATTTCCATCCAGCAAGGTAGGGCGGCGCGCGAAATTTCCCTCACGCAAGTAATTCAGAAGCGGATGGATGGAAATCCGGCGCCGGATTTCCATCCGCGCAGGTAGGGCGGCGCGCCAAATTTCCCTCACGCAGGTAATTCAGAAGCGGATGGATGGAAATCCGGCGCCGGATTTCCATCTGCGCAGGTAGGGCGGCGCGCCAAATTTCCCTCTAGCAGGTAATTCGGAGGCGGATGGATGGAAATCCGGGGCCGGATTTCCATCCGCAAGGTTGGGCGGAGAGCGGATGGATGGAGATCCGGTGCCGAATTTCCATCCGCAAGGTTGGGCGGAGAGCGGATGGATGGAGATCCGGTGCCGAATTTCCATCCTGCAGGTAATTCGAATCCTGGATGGATGGAAATCCGGCGCCGAATTTCCATCCAGCAGGTAAGTGGAATCTCGGATGGATGGAAATCCGGCGCCTAATTTCCATCCAGCAGGTAAGTGGAATCTCGGATGGATGGAAATCCGGCGCCGATTTTCCATCCTGCAGGTAATTCGTCTCCCGGATGGATGGAAATCCGGCGCCGAATTTCCATCCTGCAGGTAATTCGACTCCCGGATGGATGGAAATCCGGCGCCGATTTTCCATCCTGCAGGTAATTCGTCTCCCGGATGGATGGAAATCCGGCGCCGAATTTCCATCCTGCAGGTAATTCGAATCCCGGATGGATGGAAATCCGGCGCCGAATTTCCATCCTGCAGGTAATTCGACTCCCGGATGGATGGAAATCCGGCGCCGAATTTCCATCCAGCAGGTAAGTGGAATCCCGGATGGATGGAAATCCGGCGCCGAATTTCCATCCTGCAGGTAATTCGACTCCCGGATGGATGGAAATCCGGCGCCGAATTTCCATCCAGCAGGTAAGTCGGATCGCTGGCGTTTGGATATTCGGCGCCGAATTTCCATTCGCCAGGTATTTCGAAGCGCTGAATTACCTTCCTGCAGGTAATTCTGATCGCTGAATTACCTTCCTACAGGTAATTCTGAGCGTGTGGGATTGATTTTTCGGAGAAAAACAAACCTAACTGTTTGTTTTGTGGCTGAAGTGCACTTATAGACACGTTTTTCTTGGAATCCGTGACTGCTAGAGGCAAATCGGAACAGCCTCGGACGGAAATTAGGCGCCGTTTTTCCATTCTGGGAGGTTTCTGCGACTTCCTTTGAGGGGGCCCCGATGGAAATTCGGCGCCGAATTTCCATCCGGGGGATGGTCTCTGTCGGAGAGGTGCCGGCCTCTCCGCCGCTCTGTTGGATATTCGGTGCCGAATTTCCGTCCGGGGGTTGAAATATGACGGCCAGGTGCTAGCCTCTCCCCCCTCCCCGACTGCATTGGAACGGCCTCGGATGGAAATTCGGCGCCGTTTTTCCATCTGGGGAGGTTTTTACGACTTCCTTTGAGGGGGCCCCGATGGAAATTCGGCACCGAATTTTCATCCGGGGGATGGTCTCTGTCGGAGAGGTGCCGGCCTCTCTGCCGCTCTGTTGGATATTCGGTGCCGAATTTCCGTCCGGGGGTTGAAATATGACGGCCAGGTGCCGGCCTCTCCCCCCTCCCCGACTGCATTGGAACGGCCCAGGATTGAAATTCGGCACCGTTTTTCCATTTGGGGAGGTTTTTAAGTCGGCCAGTTTTCGGTCTGACCCCCCGACACGACTTCCTTTGGGGGGGGCCCGGATGGAAATTCGGCGCCGAATCTCCATCCAGGGGATGCTCTCTGTCGAACACGTGCCGGCCTCTACGCCGGAGGCGACTTCATTCGGGCGCGTCCCCTGTTGGATATTCGGTGCCGAATTTCCGTCCGGGGTTGAAATGTGACGGCCAGGTGCCGGCCTCTCCCCCCTCCCCGACTGCATCCGAACCGCCCCGGATGGAAATTCGGCGCCGTTTTTCCATCTGGGGATGTTTTTATGCCGGCCAGTTTTTCGGCCTGACCCCCCGACACGACTTCCTTTGGGGGGCCCGGATGGAAATTCGGCGTCGAATCTCCATCCAGGGGATGCTCTCTGTCGAACACGTGCCGGCCTCTACGCCGGAGGCGACTTCATCCGGGCGTCCCCTGTTGGATATTCGGTGCCGAATTTCCGTCCGGGGGTTGAAATGTGACGGCCAGGTGCGGCCTCTCCCCCTCCCCGACTGCATCCGAACCGCCCGGATGGAAATTCGGCGCCGTTTTTCCATCTGGGATGTTTTTATGCCGGCCAGTTTTCGGCCTAACCCCCCGACACAACTTCCTTTGGGGGGGCCCGGATGGAAATTCGGCACCGAATCTCCATCCAGGGGATATTCTCTGTCGCACACGCGCCGGCCTCTGCGCCCCAGGCGACTTCATCCGGCTTCCCCTGTTGTATATTCGGTGCCGAATTTCCGTCCGGGGGTTGTAATGTGAGGGCCAGATGACGGCCTTTCCCCCGAGCCGACTGCATCCGAAAGGCCTCGGATGGAAATTCGGCGCCGTTTTTTCCATCCGCGTAGGTTTTTATGTCGGCTAGTTTTCGGCCTGACCCCCCGACAGGACTTCCTTTGGGGGGATCCGAATGGAAATTGGGCGCTGAATTTCCGTCCGGGGGATGTTCTCTGTCGGACAGGTGCCGGCATCTCTGCCCCAGACGACTTCATCCGTGCGGCCCTGTTGGATATTGGGTGCCGAATTTCCATTCGGGGTAGTAATGTGACGGCACGGTGGCCGGCTTCTCCCCTTCAGCCGTCATCATCCGGACGGCCCCCCACTTTCTGACTGCATACCGTTGGCAGTTATTGCGCAAAGACCAGGGGCCGCATTCCGGAGACAAGGTTCATTAACACTCTGACTGTGGATTTTTGAGATAGTTGGCTCCCTGGATTTGGATCAGGCTTCGTCGCTCGGACAAATCGGCACCGCATTCCTTCCCATCGCTGCCCCCCTTCTACCAGGGAGCTTCCCCGCACGCCATCCTGGCAGTCTTGTGTGCACATCTCCCATGGCGGAAAACCCGAGCGCTACAGTGTACTGCTCTCCTCACGAGCATAGAGCTTCATTTCCGTGTAGAGGGGACATATGCCGGGTAAATATCTGTGCTGTGCGTTCGATACCACCTGAAACCGGGGTCGGTTTTTTTGGAGGAGGAAAGGAAGGACTCAAACAGCCTTGTTGTCGAGAGTATTGTTGTGCTCCACGATGATTTCGGCGATGGCAGGGAATGGCGAGTTCCACCATCAGACAACGTCATATACAGGGCTGTTGGGGACTTCATTTGCCCGCAAATGCACCTTCTATCTATCCTGGCGCCTTCCATGAAACAATCCGCGAATCAGAGAGTGGCTACCTCAAAGAGAGAAGTCCGCAACGAAGTAAATCCAGAGCCGAACCCATCCATGAAGATGAGCGAGAACCGGGTTGTTCACAACCTGTCCGACTCAGACGAGGTCATGGAAGTTCCGAGGTCGTCCTAGAGATCAGGCAAGTCCTCAATGGACGTCAGTGAGGAGGGAGTCATATTCCCAGCACGAGCACCGCAGTTCGATCTATTCTTGAAATTCTGCGAGGGCTTCACCTGGAGGGACACCGGTCGGAGCTGGCCGGGCTGGACTACAACAAGTTTGCAATTAAATCGGTTACATGCCTTCCCGCCGACGTCGACGGTAATATCTCTTTGAGTTCCCTCCTCGGGCGGACTACTCGAGGGCGTCCGGACTACTCGAGGGCGTCCGGAATGTGACAGATATGGATAGAAAACATGACGGTCATCCTTGGTGCGTTACCAAAACCACCAGCATGAAGATGCTCGATGTGTGTGCGGGTGCGCTACGTTGTTTGTGCGGGCGCGTTGCGGTGTTTCTCCCCAACTTGCTTCCACTTTAAATCCAGAGGTCACAGGAACGAGACCGATTGGACAGGCACAGCTCTCAACCATTTCGAGCTCAGGAGAAGGTTCCGAACTCCACATTTAAGTGTGCGCATTGCAAAGAACCACCACACTGCCTATCTGTTTGTAATGCCAAGCAGTTCTATGTGTTGCACCGTTTCCCTGACCTCACCCGAGCTTGCATACACGTTGGTTCCCATTGTCACAAATTGGCGAGGGGGAACTCGCGGGAGGCTGCCCACGAGGCAGAGCAGCTCGTTCAGGAGGAGGTTAAGTTGAGACCGGGTTGCCAAACCCAAACAGATACAGCTCCAAGCGCCCATAAGATGGCATTGGCCATAATTATGTCGGAAGACGGCTCCGATAGAGTTCCTCTCGATGAGAAGGAAATGGAGGCATTGCTGGAGTCGGTGTCCCACGTATGTTCATCGAATGTCCGAAACCACATTGTCTCATGCAAACAGAAAATTGGGCGTGGCTCGGATATGCACTCCATTCTGGAGGTGAAGCGACGATGTGGATATGACTACATTCATGGAAGTAGGTTTCCAGGACAAGGACTGAGGCAGATCGTTTCGTATCAAAATGTCTACGTGTGGACCTGACAGCGGCGTCAAACTGGTCGACAGGATGACGAGTGGGGACTTGTCAAACAGTTGGGTCATGTTCGACCATATCAAGCGAATACAAATCACCAGTGGGTGACAATGGGTGCACATGTCTACGACACCCACTGCAGGATGCTAATGACAATTGTTATTTGTGAGATGAAAGGAGAGGACACACAATCGGAGATGCCTTCTTTGGCAGGGAATAAACGAACAGATGGCCAAGGCGGGATTGCCCCCTCTGAATTTCCGTGGTTCATGGCGGACAACGCACAAGCAAATTGGGCTGCCATCCGAAGGGTGTACGGGCAAGACCCCAATGTTCCCATGGAAGGCAAGGAGAGATCTTGTGGGTTCCATTTTCTGCAGAGCCTTTCGCAGTACACAACCAGGCTCGTGGCGCCAGATTTCAGAGAGGAGCACCGTTCCATGTGCCTTGCGTGGAAGCGCGCTCCCACCTTGGATGATGCAGAGACACAGTTTGCATGTATACGGGCTTGGTGGACATCGTCAGGTGCTGTAAGGAAATCAGACGAGGGAGCAATGGTCAGTTGGCTAGCATGGTGGCATTATCGTTTCCTCCAGTTCGGCGACTATCTGCGGGAGGTGAGTTGCACGAATTCGCGTCCTGTTGAATATTATTCTTGGCCATATTTGTAACTTGCTTGTGGTCGCTTCATTATTTTAACAAATGAAAAAGAGCGACCGCCATATTGGTTGCTTCATATTTATAAAAAAGAAAAGAGGGACTGCCGTACTTGCAGTCGCTTCATTTAGATCTTTTTAAAAAAAAAGCCACTTAAAGAAGCGACCTCCAAACGGCGGTCACTCGTTTTATTTTTTAAAATTTAGCGGCAGCCATTTAGCGGCAGTGGCTCTTTTTTTTAAGAGATCTAAATGAAGCGACTGCCAATCTGGGCGGTTGCTTAATTTTTTAAAATAATAATTTTCGAGCGACCGCCAATATATGCCATCGTTTAATTTAAAATATAATAAATTGCAGGCGACCGCCAATATGGGCGGTCGCTTCATTTAAAACTTCATAAATTGCCGACAACCGCCAATATAGGCGGTCGCTTAATTTAACAAAATATTAAATTACAAGTGACCGCCAATATGGGTGGTCGCTTGATTTTAAAAATAATAACTTTTAACTGACCGCTAATATGGGCGGACGTATTTTTTTAAATGAATTAATAAATTTTAATAATTGGCCACATCTGTTTTACACTGTGGCTGCCATGTCATTACAAAGGGTAGAAGTAAATCATAAAAGTCAAATAAAAATAAAAATACATGGGTAAACGTCCGGATTCGACGTGATGTGATGTGACCTATGTCCGACTTGTCCGGGCCACGTCACGTAAGGAATGATAACTAGGGTGCGACGTTTAGAAGTTGCAACGACGTCGCTCCCGGAATGATGCTAATTAACGTCTTTGGGGGGTCGCAACCCCCCAAGGACCCCTTGGCCGCGAACTGCAACGCCTAAAAGACGGCACCCCAAAAAAGCGTCGCAAAATTGAAACGTTCGAGGGTCGCTGGAGCGGCCAAGTGGGGGTGGTCCATTCCCCCCGCTTCGACCAGCGGACGTCGCAACGATGTCGCCCTTGCCTAAGCATAACGACACGATGGCGACTCTACTAGCGTTGCCTATCTGGGCCAGGAAGGCCATCCCCCGGCAACTCCTCAGCGTCGAACAGGGGTCACAGCATGGGGGGTTGGGGGGTTTGCGACGCCCGGGGGTCGCTAGGGAGTCGCAAGCGCCAAGGGTGGGGTGGTGTGCCTGCGACGCCCGGGGGTTGCGAGGGAGTCACAGGCCCTTGGCGGGCGTCGCAAGCGCCAGGGGGTGGGGTGGTGCGTGTGCGACGCCCGGGGTTGCAAGGTAGTTGCAGACCCCTGGGGGTGTCGCAAACGCCAAGAGTGGGGTGGTGTGCCTGCGATGCCTTACAATCGTAGAGGCGTCGCTGGCCGTGTTGGCAACGTCGCAATGGTGTCGCAGGGGTGGGTGGATATGCCAGGGTAGCCAGCTGGGATTTGGGGTGGGGTTTTGGGATTTGTTTTTTGGAGGGGGGGAGGGGGGGTTTGGGGTGTTCTTCATGCTTGCAAGAATTCCATGTATTCTAATCTATAGGTCAATCCACTACTTATGTTCAAGATCCAACCCAAATGGATCAAAATGGCAAGTGACAAAATATATACATAAATAGAGTACTCGTGTACATGTCTCTAACTGGGTACCATCCCTTACTCATCACCTGAGTCATAGGAGTACTCGTTCGAGGAATGGAAGCTACGGGCCTCCACTTTGGCCTCCACTTTGGAGGCTACAAGGGCCGCCTACCCCTTCTTCTTGGCAAAGTTGTGCTCGATGGCAGAGGGAGGCCTGCGAAACTTGCGGCTTTGCACATGACATACAAATGCAATGACAGATCAGAATTCATCATGGAAGGAGAAGCTAAAAAAGAAGAATGGGAATGACAAGGGAAAGAGCACTTACAAATCGGGTGACAAAACTCTTGCTTCCGCCAGGGTAGTGTTGATTTTGCACACTTCTCGAGGCGGGCTGTAGTTGCCGCAGGGCCCCTCGCGAAACTCTCTTTCTTCAGCTCTTCCCTCTCCCCTGCAATTAGAGCCTCCCAAGATTCATGTCCAGCCCCAACAAAGGCACAATTCTTGTTAATGAACTCCATACTGCAATGCACATGCATTCAAAGACGCCAATGACAAAGTGAAGTGCATCTTACCTTGCTTATTCCATGTGGCATGGTCGTTGGTTGGACCCCCATCTTGAGTGCCTTCCGAATGGTTTGTCGTGCACGGTACCTCTTGTCCTTGAGGTTCTTTCCCACCAGCTCCAACAACTTCCCCTCATTCCACTCACCCATAAATAGGCCGTCAAGTGCTTGCACGAATGCTCGCCTATGGCGATGTGATTGGCGTGGCCAATCAATATGCCAAGGGAACCACCTTGCCGCCAAGTCAATCCCCTTTGATGCGGGTTGAACTGCAGGGCCTTATCAACAGCTTCAGGAGATTCAAACATGATAGAAAATAAACCACGCCCTTTGGCTATGCAGAAATGATGCGTGAGGTCGTCGTGCCCCCCGAAGTAAACGAGTCGCCTAATCTCTTATGTAAGAACGCGACACCTTTCTACCAGGGAAATGTAGTAAGATACCAGATTCTTCCATACCTGTGATTCTGCTGTGCAGATCCGGGATGTCCAATTTGATGAGGGGGAGATCCTTGTTCATAGATACTTGCTCTTCGAGGTGGTCAGGGCTGAACTCCACTTCCTCCAGTTTTGGCGTAGAGATGAAATACACCGGAACGGATGAGGACCCTACCTCCTTGGGAAGGGCGTGGGGAAGGGGCGGTGCCATGGGGTGAAGGAGCTGCTTTGGCCTATAAGTTTGTCGAGCTCCTGCGGATCTTGCCTGGTGGGCCATGAAGAAGCCGAAGCTTGAGGATGGCTGGGACCCACCAGGAAGCCGCGAGCTCTGCTGACCTTGGTGGCGACGGGGCCAAGCTGAGGATTTGGATCGCTGGTGGGGCATGTAGCTGGGACCCATTGGAAGGAAGGCAAGAGGGACGGGTAGAGGAAGAGAGACTTAGCACTCAGATGTAGTTAGAGTCAAAACGTGAAGCACCGGAGGGGAAGCCGGTGGGGGTCGAACTAACAGGGAAGTGAGATAAGATTGGAGGAGAAATCGCTGATAGTGAAGGAGAAATGCACTCTGTGTAGAAACTGAAGCAGAATTCAAGAATTAGAACACGAAGACAGGAGCAGTGGGCAGTTGGAAAGGGAGGAGTGAAGCTCGATAAACTAGACGAGAGAGATACTTCGTCTAGCTTGAGCTGGAATGTAGCCAGTGCTCAAAGGTGGCACCACTTTGAATCAAAGCAACAGGGACAACTTGTCTCTCCATAAATGATAGCCGGCTGCTGAGAGGGGGGGAGGTCGAAGTAATTAGACGAAGGCGGCGATAGCACGCACGAAATGATGAATGAAACAGGGAAGGTTGGGATGAACCGTTCTGGATATTAGGAGGAGCGAAAAATCACGCAGAAGCACGAAAAACACACATAAACCAGTTTTATGAGAACAGGAAAAAACATTCTAACTCTATGCTATACGCCAACCACTTGAGAATCCAAGCAAGGACAACATCTAGCGTCCAACAGCCTGGGAGAAACCTCGCCGGAGAGACGAAGCGACCGTTGGGATCCTCTCTCACCGTGAAACGCGGAGCGCCGAGAGCGTCCATCCTCCTCCAATATCATCTATTACATTACGTCTCGACCACTTCTAGACTCCTCTATGATTTCTTATATGACTTAAGGGCTTCCTCCCCTTTTATGTATTTAAGTTTTTTTTTAAAGTTTATTTATCTAAAAAAATAAGAAAAAAACAAGCCGTGAAGCGTATGAAGGGGATACCACCCAATAGCCCAAAAAATCCAGAGGAAGCAGCTAAAGAGCTACAATCATAATACATTTTATTCAGCAGATAGTGTTAAAACTTATTTCAATGTATGTACCACTGTTGGTCTGGTATATAGGTGAACGACTGGTATATGCACCGGTATTAGAGCCTGTTTCCATGTCTCTTAAACCTGAATTTCCTTGTTTCCTGCGTTGCGAGCTAACTCTCGTCATAGTGACAGACCAAGCAACCGGAGCAAAACACAGACATGTCAAGTTAAATAAGCACAGTGTGAAAACAGCTAGAATAAAACTAGTTATTTGTAGTTAACACTTGGATTTAGGTCAAGTGTTAAATCAGGTGTCAAGTTTAGTTTGACACCTGGTCCGTCTTATCTTCACGAGAGCGGCAGTCGCGCGGCTCATCTTTCTCGAGTTGAGCCTGCGCGACCGAGCTCCTGTGTGCGTTTAGATCTGAGTTTACTCATGATGGGAGTGTAGGTTGTTGTGGGGTGGAGTCCCCATAGCTTGGGGTGCCCCTGGCTCGACTACTGTTTTAAAGAGTGATGGTTTTGGATTTCACATTGTTTCTTGTGTGGAGAGCAGTATCATTTAGCTTTCTTATCACTCGAGAAAGATGACCTCTTACCTGTGAGTGCAAGGTAGGAGTTGAGGGTTAGCACTTGTACGATTACCTGTGTGTAAGTAGTGCTTAGTTTTAGAAGCTTAGAAGAAAAAAAAAAAAAACAAAACAAAATATGCAGGTTTCGATCAGCGTTGGTTCTGGCATGAGGCCGCCGGGCATGATGGAGCTACACTGCATGGAAGCAGCCTTTGTTTTGGTCGGTGAGGAGACATCATGGAGTAGCAGCGATTGGCCATTGGGAAACTGACCAAGTGCGAGACTTAAAGGAGGAGCCTGTGATCGAGCAGATGGGTAGAACTCCCGTGCCTGGAGATGGCCGGGCTGCTCGCCTTAGTTCGATGTGCACAGACCAGTGTTAAATTAGAACCAGGACAGACCAGAAGCGGTCAGGAAAGGCAGCGGAAGAGCAGGTGGAGCTGGTGTAGCGAAGCCAGTTGAAGGAGGAGCTGTAAATCTGCTCCCTCCAGTAAATGCAGCGCCGGCAGGTAGAGCATGGCGCAGCGAGCTGGTTGAAGGTGCAGGGCCCGAGAGAGAAAGCCTAGCACAAAGCGATGGAGAACGGGGAGCCCATTGCTGGCATATCATCAACACTGCAAAACCAGGAGTCTCACAAATCTTCATGCTACTTGTGATTGTGGCTGGGAAAGCTGCTTTCACCTGGTCGATTATCTGCATAAGCAACCAACTTTCTGACAAAAAGGGTTGTTGGGGGCATTGTTGATTTCGGAGAGTGCAAGGTGCAAAGTCGTTTTCGTTTTTTAAGTGCTTCAGGTTTGTACAAAGCCAAGTAGCTGTTGCTGCCTTGCACCTTGGGTCCACCATTTTGATGTGGAAACTGGTGGAAAGTCGAATGGTGGTTCACAACCCAGCTTTCAACTCAGCACACTGCCCGAGTCCAAGATTGTGGCGATACAGGTCAAGGGAGCTCCAGCTCTATTTGTCTCATCATTGAACACTTCCAACTGATCACTTGCCTCTACTGTCATTTCGGCGTCAAGGGTACTTACTTCTGCACAGGCGAGCAGGGGAGGAAATGCGAAGACTCGTAGCAGGAGAAGCAATGCTGACGGATGAGGCCAGCGGACGAGAGCTTCCAAGGGTTGATGGAGAGGCGGCGGAAGGAGGCTGCAGATTGAGTTCCACTTTACTGAGGCAATCGCAAATTCCTGTAGAGACTTGATAACTATATGATTGTCTCTCTTATACTGGAGCTGATGCAGATGGACCCAGGCCTTGGGTCTACATGCTGAGCATGGTTCACTTTCTTTTTCCTGGCAGTGAAGTCGTCTGTGCCTTGTGGGGGTGGTGACGGGGCAATCTGGTGCCTGTTGTCGCCGATCCCTGACCTGTAGAATGCACACAAAAGCAAACACGAGCAGTAACAGGAAGGCAGAAACCATTCTAAGCCAACAATAATCGTTGGCGAGAGATGCGAATTAGACCAAGTTGATGGAACTTCAAGCTGGTCTTGGCTTTGGATTCCATGCAAAGACGGCCACATCACAGCAGGCCGCCTGTCCATAAGCCATGAAGGTGCTGCGCAGTGCATCTGCTCTTGAAATCGCCCCAATTCCTGGTTTGTAGTCTCTAGGTCTCGAGGAGGCAGGCCCACGCGCAGAGAAAGCAAATCGTGATACCCCACCCAACTGAGGTCGAGTGTTGGAATTAACGAGCTCTTGGTGCCTGGAGAATCCTGGAGGGGAACGACCTCGGGAACTCGTAGATAACCTGGGAACAGGTTGTAATGGCAAAAGCGTTTTGGTGTTAAAAAAAAAAAAAACCTTTTTTTTTGATCTAATTTAAATGTTTAAAGAGCCTGGTTGGTCATATCTTTGTCAAATGAGCTCCGTTTGACTCAGTTTTTGAGGGGATATCTGCAGAAAGGGGAAATCTACCTATCTAGACCTGGTTTCTGTTTTTGGGACTCTGCTAAAAATCTATGGAATTTTTAGAGTGTGAGTGTGCCATGAAAGATCCACAATCCTGTCTCTAGAACCTGTGCTGGTCTATATGAGAGACAAATTGGTGGATGTACTCCTTGCATGGCTGGGGGAAATGAGGACGTAATTGAAGGGCAGGTCTCTTCTCTTAGTCTGTGCACACAAGGGGACAAGATTTATGTTTCCCAAGGAACTCAGACTGATTTGAGTGGAGAACAGTTGGACGAGTTGATTGCATACTGGGAGTCAGGCATTAGCAGTAGACAACAGACTGCTGTAGTTGGCATTGAGGGCCTCAATATCGCCTTGGACAGTCAGAACTCTGTTGGAGCCAGCAGTTCTGCAGCTGTAGGTGAAATACCAAAGTGGGTGAAAGCTAGGCTTGGAACACAGCCAAAGACAGCCCCGGGGACCAAGGTGTTCAGTCACAAGGCCGTGGTGTACTGGAGCAGAGGAGCAGGAGCTACACAAGTTTGTGCAATCAGACATGATTGCAGCCGGATACGCTCTGCACAGGGCAACCACGAGCGGGGGTTCATCAGCAATGACATGTTTGTTGTGCGTGAAGGAGATGCAGTCATTCGCAATGAGGACACCCGCAACCGTCTCAAAGCTTTCGAGTTGAGAGACTATCAACCCTACCTTTGTTTTCTTTAGTGTTCAGTGAGCGGGAGATAGGGGAGTATTGCTTTGTCTCTACCTGGCAGAAAGAGGAGGAGGGTTGGTTAGAGCGAGCTACTGTAGCTTGGGACAAGGTTAGTGGCAGGTTTCTGGACATAGATATACCTCCTACACCTTACCATCATGCAGAGCGAGGCACTTTGAGAGAAGTCTGGCAGTTGATAGCATAGATCAGGATTAGATCTTGCTTGGTCGGGCTTCTATTCTTCCCCTCCATCTCTGTACTATTTTCATTACCTTGTACTTGTAGTTGCCAAAGCCTCTCTTGGTGGAGGCCAGTCAGTCCGGGGTTTTGGGCTGGGATATTCTGCAGGATCAGCGTTGCTGCTGGATTTTGGTGTGGGGGTGTTGATGTTTTGATTTCTTGTGTTTGGATCCCCCCCAACACCTGCATGCTTGACTGTGCGCCATGTTGGTTTTGTGTGGGCGCTTGCTTTCATAGGGATTAGGCCGGATTTGATCACCGGTCAATCCTAGAGTATGCTGTCGGTGGTGAGGCTGGAGTGATGACCAGCAAGACCACCAGTGTTTCTTCTATGGTGAGGCTGGGTTGATGACCAGCCAACCATAGGAGTTCTTGCGGTGGATGCAGGTGCAGGTGCCCTGAGCCATTGGGATATGACCCTTAGACTGCAACAGGTGCCCACCCGTGTCACTATTAGATTAGTACTAGAGCCTTATAGTGTCACGTGGAGGAGGTGCACATTGTGAGTGTCATTACGGAGTTACCCAAGGGTTTTGAGGGGAGTACGGCTACAAGCAGTGACAGTGAGAGTGGGGTCACAAGACGAGGTATTCGGTTCAGACCACCTTCACCGCCACCCTCAACTACTGTAGCGTCAGACACAGACTCGGAGGCTTCATCAACAGGTGTGCACTTTCATTCGCCATTGTTGTGGGACGACATGGAGGAGATGTATGGAGCTACCAAGGGGCCTCGTAGGTACTCTGGAGCTGTGGGCACAATCGAGTTGGATGACTTTATCCAGGAGTTCGACAGCTGGTGTGATTTGCAGCAGATGCGCAATCCACAGCTATTCACCCCATTCATGGCGTGGAAGGGACTGTTCCAGCATTTGGAAGGCCCGCCTATGGACGATTACCACGAGTTCAGGCGAGGACATGAAGCAGAGATTGAGGAGTGGAGGATGTATTGGTCACCTGACTACGTCTCCATTACTCGAGGCACGACGCGACCAGTAGCTGCATCAGTACCAATAGCTCCCACTGCCAGCACTAGTAGTGGAGCAAGTAGTGCTGGTACTTCTGAAGGTGGTACCAGTTCAAAAGGTGCTTCTCCTGCCACGACTACAACACATTGCCTAGATTCAACCCGGTGGTGGAGTTCTTCCAGGAGTTGCGGAGGAACTACCAAGGTGTACGGACAGAGAAGCTGCGAAGTTTGCAAGACTTCCAGCGCAAACCCAGTGAGAGCCTGCGAGAGGCGTACACTCGTATGAGGCGCTTGATAAGTGTGACCCAAGGGGTTACTGAAGCTCAGGCAATCCAGTTTTGGTATGGAATTCTGGACAAGGAGCTCAAGAGAAGGGTGCGAGATGCAACCCTGTTACAAGCAGCCCAACCCACATTAGCAGATGTGTTTCTGCTGGCTGAGCGGATTGAGCTCAACATGGTGGAGGAGCGAGTTGTTACAATTGGATTTGGTAAGGACATGCCTGTACGGGGCACAGCTGTCAGCCCACAAGCACAAGGGACTGCCCAACAGCGTGGTCAGGGGGGCAAGGTTGCCCAGCCCAAGTTCCATGGAGCTTACAGGGGACCTCAGGTGCAGAGGCCCGTGGCATCTTTTGCAGGCCAACAGCAACCAGGGGTGATATGTTGGACATGTGGAGGACCCCATGTCAAGAGAGATTGCCCAGAGAGTGGCAGAAGGCCGGCACAAGCACAGCCTGCACAGTTGCAGTGTGGGCATTGTGGCAAGTATGGGCATGGAGATGCCCAGTGTTATGACTTGCATCCTGAGTTGCGCCCAGGCCAGTTCCAAGGGAACAATGGTGGCCGGGGGCGAGGTGGACCAGCCCAAAGAGGACGAGGTGGTCGGGCACGAGGTGCAGGCCAAGGGCAACCTCCACATGGCCAAGGACGCGGAGGTCAGGGTGTTGACCAAGGCATGGCCAATCGGCTTCAGCAGCTAGAGCAGAGGCTCGCTGCCATGGCTATAGCTCAGGCGGTACCGGCTCCCAGGCGGGATGGCCCACCTCCTGCTCCTGAGGGAGGAGATATGGGCGGAATGGGATTCATGTGCGGAGCAGCACTACCATTAGAGCAGGTGGAGTCTGCTGCAGCCGTGACTCGAGGAGCAACACGAGTTCCTGAGCCACGAGGTGCAGAGGTGGAGTTGGATCCACAACGTGGGGAGGCAAGCCGTCAGGCAAGGCTGCCTCAGTCATTCACCTTGGCGGAGACAGTGTCAACGCCATCCATGGCACCTAGTTCTCGCCCGACTGTTACCGAGGCGGAGGTTACTATGCCATTGGGAAGAGCTACCCGTGCAGCACTGACACCTACTACCAAGGCTAGTGCAGCCGGTGTGTTATTGGGAGCAGCCACCTCTGTGTGTCAAGCCCCACTGTTCTCGGCGACCATGATTGCGACGCCGGGAGTGAGACCAGCTGCAGTGTTCAGACTAGCAGCAACACTCTGCGAGAGTGGAGAGGTCACTTCATCTTCTGCGGAGTTAGTGGAAGGTGTAGTGGCAGAGGGATCCTCGGATTTGAGGGTCAAGACTGCCACGGCAGCGCCCTGGCAAGCTGCAGCTGCCAGATTGACGGAGCTGCCAGCTAGGCCAGCCTTTGAGCGCGCCATGGTGACACCTGGAGTTGTCTTGTTAGACAACCAGGGAGGCATTTTCACTTTGAGTGGACCGGCAGGCAAGAAGTACCGGCCACTGCGGGTCTTGTTGGACTCAGGAGCTCAGCCACTGATGTTGGGCAGAGCTGCTATTGCAGGTTTGGGCCTCATGGAGGCGGATATGGAGCCTTGTCCTTTCCAGATACAGACATCTCTGGGAGGATCAGAGCAGGCTCGCGGCATGACACGGCATCAGTTGGCTATTAGACTGCAGCCGGATCATCCTGTAGATGGCTCAGTGATGCGAGCCAAGGCCATTGTGACAGACGCGGTCTCTTACGATGTCCTCGTTGGTGGGGCAGTGTTATACCCCATGGGCTTCACCCTGGATTTCTGGGAGGAGTCAGCATCCTACAGGCCTGGATGGCAGTCAGGGGATGGTCGCCGTGCACAGCTCCCTGTGACATTCATTGGGGGTATTGCAGCTGCTCAGCGGGGCAAGATGCCAACACTAGCCGCCTTCACAGCTGCAGTCAGCTGGCCTGGAGAGTTGCTGGAAGGCAATGCCCATGCAGAGGATGTGCCACCTCCAGCAGAGCAGGATGACATGCATGGTACGGCGGAGTTGCCTGCCATGGTTGCTCACACTCCGTTGTGGGGTACGAGCAAGGATTTGCAGCACGCTGCTGATGGACGGGTGCAACAAGCTTGGGTAGAAGCTTTTGTACCGTCAGGAGAGGAGGAGAGTGCGGTGATTGTACCAGGGCCACCTCAGTTGTCGCCATTGGACACCACACCTCTTGTGTGGCAGCGACCGGATGAAGGCATATGCCTTCTGGACTTATTTGGCGGGATCAGCACTGGATTGGCTGCAGTGCTGCAGGCAGGTGTACGAGTTCGACGTTACCTGTATGTGGAGAGGGATGAGACTGCACGACGCGTCTCACTGCGCCATGTTGCTCAGATGGTGCAGCAGCACCCTGAGTTGTTGCCGGTGTCTGCAGTTCGTGGATATCAGCAGGCCTTGCCAGCAGACATTGCGTTGCTGGGGGCGCAGGATTTGGAGCAGGTTGGCTCCATTGATCTGGTAGTGGCAGGTTGGCCCTGCCAAGGGCATTCATCAGCCGGGCATGGCAATGGATTGCGAGACTCGAGGACGGGTCTGTTTTGGGAGATGGTGCGGATTTTGCGCCACTTGCAGCTTCATCAGGCTGTATCTCCGGCATACATCTTGGAGAATGTGCCACTGATGGGTGATTCTCGGGCCAGGGTGATGGCCAGTGTGCATCAAGTCCGGTCGTGGCTTGGGTCAGCAGTGTTGCTGGATGCAGCTGCAGTGGGGTCACGGGCTCATCGTCCACGACTATGGTGGACTAACTTGATGCCACCCGCACTGCTCAAGCGTGCATTTGATGGGGTGCAGCGGCCAGCACACCTCACCGTGGATGGCATTTTGGACACAGGAAGGCAGTCTCAACGTGTGAGACACGATGACCGTTCGCCTTTGGCAGTGGTCAACAGGGTGGGTCAACCACGAGCAGCATTACCTACACTGCTCAGCTTCCCAGGATCCCATGCTTTTCGGGATGGTGGACCTGGCCTCCTGTGGGATGCTCAGTTGCAGCAGTTAGTGGAGCCTAATGCCGACGAGCGAGAGCGGGCTATGGGGTTTTCCACTGGGACCACGGCGGTGCCTTCTCTTTCTGAGGCATCACGTCGTCAGGTGTTGGGGCAAGCAATGGATCTCAATTGCTTGACCTGGATTGTCAGCTTGGCTATGGCTGAGCAACGTAGAGTGCGGAGTGCACTTCCCTTGACGGTCTCTCTGCCTACCGAGACGGTACAGGCAGCGAGTGGGGGCGAGCCGGTGAGGACCACGAGGTGTAGACATCCATGGCACATGTGGGAGGTGCTCGAGGTTCAGAGGGAGTTGGCAGCGAAGGCAGCTGTGATGGATGAGGTTGGGGATTCTTCTCGGGATGAGGAGGTCCTCAATGATGAGATGATGGGGCAGGATGAGGCCTTGTCATTGACTGAGCAGGAAGGGGGTACTGCTCAAGAGGTTGCAGCATAGCAACCACGGGACGCGTCCTCTACCTCTAAGCCCACTGGACTTAAGGTTGCAGTTACGGAGGACAATTGGGAGCCTGATATTGGACCCATTGTCACCGGAGGAGAGAGACGACGTATACGGCGGTTCCTGAGGGCTTATAGGAATTGCTTTGCCTTCAGTTTGAAGGACTTGGGAGCACTGAAGGGTCAAGAGATCCGTATTGAGTTGGCCACTGACACGCCAATCTTTCGGAGACCCTATAGATACAGTGACATGGAGAGGTCTTTGATTCAGATGAGGACTCAAGATCTCTGGGAGGCAGGTTTGGTGGAGCTCTCTGGTGGAGAGTATGCTTCAGCCACAGTGATGCCAGCTAAGAAGGATGTCTATGGCAATTGGACGGAGAGACGTATGTGCGGTGATTACCGGCCTGTAAATCGTCAGACCAAGTCCGATAGGTATGCCATGCCAACACCAGAGGAGATCTTTGATGCCATTGGGCATTCCAAGGTCTTTAGCACGTTGGATTTACGATCCGGATATCACCAGTTGCCGATCAAGGAGGCGGATAAGCAAAAGACGGCATTCTGGGGGATCAATGAGCACGGGAAGGATTGCCTATACCAGTGGCGGTTCTTACCATTTGGGCTTAAAAACGCTCCCGCTGAGTTTCAAAGAGTCATGGACAGGGGTGGAGTTTGCTCGGTGCTACATAGATGACATCATCATCTTTAGTGCTACGGTGGAGGAGCATGAGAGACACCTTCAGGGGGTATTTGAGCGCTTGAGGACGCAAGGATTGAAGTTACATCCGGGCAAGTGCAAGTTTTTCCACAACCAGATTGAGTATCTGGGTCACATGATATATCCTGGAGGATTGGGGGTACAACAGACTAAGGTAGAGTCCATTGCACAGGTTCCACGCCCCACGGATGTGAGCCGAGTTCGAGCTTTCATGGGGTTAGCAAACTATTACAGACGGTTTGTTAAGGGATTTAGTGCCATTGCAAAGGCTCTAACCAAGCTGACCAAGGTGGACCAGGAGTGGCAGTGGGAAGATGAGCAAGAACAAGCTTTTCAAGAGCTCAAGGCGAGGTTGACCTCGGCGCCCATCTTGAGACGACCTATCAGGGGGCGTCCTTTTCAGCTGCATACAGATTGGAGCATGCTGGGGCTTGGAGCGGTGCTCACACAGGTGGATGATGAGGGAAGAGAGTTCGTAGTGGCTTATGCTAGCCGCTCGAACAATGCTGCAGAGTCTAAGTATAGCTCATATGAGGGAGAATGCTTAGCTGCAGTGTGGGCCGTGGCACACTTCAGGTGCTATCTATACGGCAATCTCTTCACCCTTGTCACGGATCACCAACCACTCAAGTGGTTGATGGAGTCAGACAAGCTTACGGGGAAGCTTGCACGGTGGGCACTCATCCTTCAAGAGTATGACTTTCAGGTGGTGCATCGACCGGGTTTGGTCAATCGAAATGCAGATGGGTTGAGTCGCAATCCATGCACGAGCCAGCAGGATGACACTGGAGCTCGGTGGCATGGTGAGACGGACGAGGAGATGGTGCCCGGATGGCATGCATCTGCATTTCTGTGTATCTTGGCAGCGGAAGGCCAGGTTGGACCTACAACAGGGATGACTGTAGATCAAGTGTCTGAGGACCCTGAGGCCAGCAATGAGCAGGGTGGCGCCAAAGATATACATGAGGATTCAGTTGTGTTGGACTACCTCCGCAGTGGAGACACGACAGCCACTATGACTGCCAAGGAGAGGGATCGGATCCTACAACGAGCCAAGAGGTTCAGGTGGGAGGGGACACACCTGCTTCGAGTGTGGGAGGATGGTCGAGTGAGGATTGTGCCTCACCCAACACAGCGGGCACGGTTAGTGCGGCATGCCCATGAGGAGTTGGGGCATTTTGGGGTGCGACGCACTCATAGTCTACTGCAGGGGCAGTATTGGTGGCGTGGTATGCACACAGAGGTGCAACAATTTGTGGCTAGGTGCATGGTGTGTGACAGGGTGCGTGCTTCATTCAACGCCCCTACTCCACAATTGCACCCTCTTCCGATCATGGGATTGGGCTACAGGTGGAGTCTTGACTTCGCAGGGCCGTTGCCACTGACCATGCGCCACAACAAGTACGTGTTGGTGATGGTGGAGCACTTCTCCAAGTGGATTGAATTGGTTCCATTGCCTGATAAGGCTAGTGAGGGAGCTGCGTATGCATTCCTGGATTGTGTGCTTAGCCGATTCGGTGCTCCAGCTGAGGTACTCACGGACCAAGGGAGAGAGTTCTTGGGGAGTTTCAGGCTTTGTGTGACAAGGCCTTGATAGACCACCGCACCACTTCCCGGGATCATCCTGAAGCCGATGGCTTGGCAGAGAGAGTTGTTCAGACAGTAAAGAGGGGTTTGCGCAAGTATGGCTTGCAGAAGGGACACCTAGGGGATTGGGACCTTCAATTATCCTGGTTAGCCATGGCCTACAGGTTCAGCAAGCAAGCATCACTTGCCTCCTTCTCACCATACTTTCTTCTCTTTGGCCGAGAGCCGGATTTGCCTACATCCATTCGCAGAGAAGCTGCTACAGTTCTTAACCTTGACGATCCGGACGTGTGGGCACGTGCATGTGAGCAGCGTGCAGAGTTGTTCAAGAGAGTCATGCCCATGGCTTTCGAGAACCTTGCCATTGCACAACACCGTGATACGTTGAGGTATGCTACCATACGTGGTGGGGGCTATCGTCCTGGGGTTCGGAGATTCAACCCTGGTGACTATGTCTATCTGCAGCAGACTGCTCCTACGACCCTGGATGTGACTGCAGGACGTGTTATTTTGAGGGTTCGAGAGGTCTTGCCCTCAGGCGTCTTGGTCTTGGAGGGTCGGGATGGCATAACTTGGAAGGACCATGTGCGTAATTGTGCGCCATGTCACCTTCCGAATGTCGATGGCAGGATTGACCCAAACCTGGCAGTGGTATCTGCAGGTTTGAGGTGCATGTTGTGTGGGTCTGCTAAAGGGGCAGCCACCATGCTGGTGTGCGATCAATGCTCTAGAGGTTGGCATATGGGATGCTTGACTCCACCTCTTGAGATGGTTCCGGATGGGGATTGGTTATGTCCACATTGCATTGGATAGTGGGAGTGGATACAACCATGGAAGGCTAACAAGAAACGCAAGGCCCAGCTACTAGGAGACCTTGAACACACGAGGTCCTGGCTCAAGTTCACAGATTGCAAGATGGCGACTAACGATGGGGCTACTCTTGTACCCGGCCTCTTGGTCTATAGAGTTTGAGTACAATAGGGACAGTGATAGAGGACTTAGTACGGCTGTGGCTATTACATCTTGTAGCTATCTGGAGGTAGAGGGACCTATCCACCAGCTAGGGGGGCGATTGTGGCAGACTACTTTATTGTGCATATATGTGTGGTGTGGTTTGGACAGCGATGTAGTTGTGTAGCGATATGTATGCGCACGACAGCTGTCAAGTTAAATAAGCACAGTGTGAAAACAGCTAGAATAAAACTAGTTATTTGTAGTTAACACTTGGATTTAGGTCAAGTGTTAAATCAGGTGTCAAGTTTAGTTTGACACCTGGTCCGTCTTATCTTCACGAGAGCGGCAGTCGCGCGGCTCATCTTTCTCGAGTTGAGCCTGCGCGACCGAGCTCCTGTGTGCGTTTAGATCTGAGTTTACTCATGATGGGAGTGTAGGTTGTTGTGGGGTGGAGTCCCCATAGCTTGGGGTGCCCCTGGCTCGACTACTGTTTTAAAGAGTGATGGTTTTGGATTTCACATTGTTTCTTGTGTGGAGAGCAGTGTCATTTGTTAGCTTTCTTATCACTTATTGTGGCAGACTACTTTATTGTGCATATATGTGTGGTGTGGTTTGGACAGCGATGTAGTTGTGTAGCGATATGTATGCGCACGACAGACAAAACGGAGAAGAGAAGGTGAGAGGCAAGACCTGCTTAATCAGAATGAGAAAGGAAAACCTTCCCAGATAGTGAGGCAACTGACCTTGACCTCACATGTGGCACGGGTAAGCCTTCACGTGCTCAGTTTGTCCCCTGGCCCGATTGCAATTGCATGCCGCAAGCTATTAACCGATTCGAAGAGCGGATGGATGGAAATCCGGCGCCGGATTTCCATCCGCCAGGTAGGTCGGCGCGCAAAATTTCCATCATGCAGGTAATTCGGAGCGCGGATGGATGGAAATCCGGCGCCGGATTTCCATCCTCCAGGTAAGTCGACGCTGCAAATTTCCGTCATGCAGGTAATTCGAAGAGCGGATGGATGGAAATCCGGCGCCGGATTTCCATCCGCCAACTAAGTCGGAGCGCGGCCGGATGAAAATCCGGCGCCGAATTTCCATCCTGTAGGTAACTCGGAGCGCCGAATTTCCGTCAGGCAGGTAATTCGGAGGGCGGATGGATGGAAATCCGGCGCCGAATTTCCATCCTGCAGGTAACTCGGAGCGCCGAATTTCCGTCATGCAGGTAATTCGGAGAGCGGATGGATGGAAATCCGGTGCCGAATTTCCATCCTGCAAGTAATTTGGAGCCCGGATGGACGGAAATCCGGCGCCGAATAGCTCTGCCGCTTTCCTGGAGTTCGCAGGCGCTTTTGCCTCTTTTGGACCCAGCGGAGGCAGCGGAGCCCGGTTTCGTCGGGCCTCAGCATCCAGCTTCAATTGAAACTCGGATGGGTCGAGCGAGCCGGGCGGAAGGTCCACATACCAAGGGCAATCACGCAAATGTTCCAAATGCCACTCCTTCACAATAACGTCAGTGTACATGGAGTCAGCCCCAGGGTTCCTCCATGCCAGGAAGAATGGTGGCTCGAAAGACAAATGACCTTTCTCCAAAAGGGAGAACTTGCAGTACCTGCATTCATGAAAAACACAGAATGAGGTCCCTGAACTGGAAATTCAGCACCATTTTCCCAGGTTGGGGCGGAAATGACTGGGCCTAGAACTGGAAAAATGGCGCCGAATTTCGGTTTTCGGTTCCAGCCACCCTAGGGACTTGGTCATTTTGGGAGCCCTGAACTGGAAATTCGGCGCCATTTCCCCAGGTCCGGCCCGAAAAAGGCTAAGTCCCTGAACTGACTAGCCCTGGAAATGGAAAAATGGCGCCGAATTTCGGTTTTCGGTGCCAGCCACCCTAGGGACTTAGTCATTTTGGGAGCCCTGAACTGGAAATTTGGCGCCATTTTCCCAGGTCCGGCCCGGAAATGGCTAAGTCCCTGAACTGACTGGCCCTGGAATTGGAAAAATGGCGCCGAATTTCGGTTTTCGATGCCAGCCACCCTAGGGACTTAGCCATTTTGGGAGCCCTGAACTGGAAATTCGGCGCCATTTTCCCAGGTCCGGCCCGAAAATGGCTAAGTCCCAGAACTGACTAGGGTGGCTGGCAGCAAAATCGGAAATTCGGCGCCATTTTTCCAGTTCCGGGCCCAGTCAGATTTGGGACTTAGCCATTTTCAGCCCCAAAATGGAAAAATGGCGCCATTTTTCGAGTTCAGGGCCCCGAAAATGGCTAAGTCCCTAGGGTGGCTGGAACCGCAACCGGAAATTTGGCGCCATTTTTCTAGTTCCGCGCCCAGTCAGTTCTGGGACTTAGCCATTTTCGGGCCCAACCTAGGAAAATGGTGGCGAAAATGGCTTACGAGTGAGTGGTCGCATTGTAAGTTGCCTCCTGATTTTGTGAGGCACCTCCCCTCGCTCTTTTATTTCATTGAAAGACCATTTCTGCTTTTGCTGGTATTGACATTCTTCAATTGGATTTGTTCTTACTATAGGAGGGACGTCTACACCGCAGTTCATGGGCAGGAGGAACGTGCATTTTTTTGCCAGGGGGGATTTCATGCCTAGTCCAGAAAGGGACTACATCCTTCCTACTTATGTTGCCCGGCTTGCTTCGGTGTCCATTAGGAGGTGTTCCGAACCTAGTCGTGTACAGCAGATTTTAGACGAGGCAAACCTCAAGAAAATGAAGATGAGGGATGAGGCAGCAGCTATTAGAACCCGTCAGGCTCGTAGATTTGTCTTGGATTCAGCTGAGGAAAGTGGGGGAGAAGATGCAAAAGATTCCCAGGAGGTGAGGTGGACAGTCCCCCAAGAGGATGGGATTTTTGAGAGGCATAGTGGAACTGATGCATCACAGAGCTCGGAGGATGAGGGGGATGAGGGGGATGAGGAAGAAGGTGGGGCAAGTTCCTCGGAGGGTGTAGGAGAGTAGTGCCCATTCCGGCTATGACAGTTAGAACACACTTGTATAGACGTGGCTTGCCACAAAATTTGCAATAAAATGTTGCATTTCAAGTCCACTGGTGCCACATTCCAACTTCACATGACCCTATTTCCGTGCCTCCTAACCCTATTTCCGTGGACTCACAATGGTCTGCTCATGTTTTTTTTTTTTCCGCTCATGCTCATGCCGCTCATGAAATAGCAGCCCCCGGTGAACATGCAGGTGGAGAGTGTCGACTCCGAAGACGAAGACTTTGTGGAAGAACGTAGCCCCCCTGAGGATGATGTTCCGAGACAGATTAGCCATGTTCCTGTTCGTGGTGGAGAGAATCTAGACCCCGACGTCGACATCATTCGCATGTTGCAGGAAACGTTTGCAGTTGCAGATAATGTACAAAGCACCATTAATGAGGATGAAGGGCTTGGAGAAGACGAGCGCCATCATGATGGACAAAGTCATGGGGATGGGGATGACGGTGCTGCTTTCCAATTTCAGCATCAAGCAACCACACCTCTGTATGTTGGCTGCCCCACCAGCTGCTTGAGTGCGACGTTGCTCTTGCTCAATGTTAGTGCTCCTCATGGTGTCACAAACGCAGCAATGGATGAGCTTCTGAAACTTTTGCACGGACATCTTTTGCCTAAAGGGAACTTTTTGCCCAAATCTCATTACGAAGCAAAGAAACTTATAACAAAAGTTGGGCTTAATTACAATAGCATCCATGCTTGTGAGAAGGGATGTGTGCTATACAGGGGAGATCTGCAGGATGCACCATCTTGCCCTAAATGTGGGGCGCCTCGGTACATCCCTGGCATGAAGACGTTGGTTCCACAAAAGGTCTTGCGGCATTTCCCCTTGATTCCCCGGCTGCAGCGCATGTACAAGTGCAAGGAGATATGTAAGCTTATGGTGTGGCACACGGAGAACCAAAGTCAAGATGGGAAGATGAGACACCCGCCTGACAGCCTTGCATGGAAATACATTGACGATACATGGCCTGCTTTTGCAACTGAACCTCGCAACTTGCGACTAGGTCTGGCATGGGATGGTATCAATCCCTTTGGTGATAAATCAACAAAATGGTCTACGTGGCCTGTCTTGCTGATGAACTACAACCTTCCTCCTTGGCTGAGCACAAAGACGTTTTTTTTTATGATGTTGACACTCATAATTCCAGGGCCGACATCCGTGAAGAAGACCAATGCGGATGTGTTCTTGCAACCTCTGGTGGATGAGCTGACCGTGTTGTGGGAAGGTGTTAGGGCTAATGATGCATCTCGCAATGAAGGATCAAGGACCTTTGTCATGAGAGCCATTCTGATGTGGTCAATACATGACTATCCTGCATATGCCATGCTAGCAGGGTGTGCAGTTGGGGGCTACAAGGCTTGTCCCGTGTGCGGGCCCAATCTTGATGCCAGGCACTCCAGTGCACTGAGCAAAATGGTGTACCAGGGGCACAAAATTTTTTTTACCAGCAGGCCATCCATATAGACGCAATCGCAACCACTTCAATGGAGCCTCCGATCACAGACCCCCCCCCCCCCCCCCCCCCCCCTCAAGTATCCACTGTGGATCGGCTCCAAAATGCGGAGGAAAACGAGAGGTTCATGGAAACATTCGGCAGACGTCGCCGGAATGTGTGCCCTGCCGAAGGTCGATCCTTTGGAACCTGCCATATTGGAAGGTGGGTATGTCTTCATTGTTTGTTTGTCGGCAGGGCTGATTTCATAGTTGCATGGATACAGTTGTAAGGATCATCACACACGACTTAGATTTCAGCCTAATGCAAATTGCATGAAGCAAGTTTGGAGTCGCCTATGTATGGCACATGTAGCAGCAATATGGTTGTTTCCATGAAAATGTCTGGCTTTTGTCTCTCAAGATACTGTCTGCAGCATGCAAGACTGGTTTCTTCCTTTTCCCATTATTAAGATGTCATCTCTTGGCTTTACCATCAAAGTATACCATATTGATGGTGGTTCCATGATTGCAGGATTTGTTGATACAGTATACCCTTGATGTTATGCACTGTGAAAAAAACATTTCTGAAAACATATTGCGCACCATATTGGGGGAAAATGACACAGTAAAGAGCAGGAAGGACATGGAGAATGAGGGCATATGACCTCACTTATGGTTAAAACCCCACCCCGGAGATGGCGGGAAGTTGGTGAAGCCGCAGGCTCCTTACGTGTTGAATCGACAGGAAACTACTACCTTCTATGCAACTTTGGGTGCTCTAAAGACACCGACAGGGTATGGTGCTTCATTTAAGAAGCATATTGCTAAGAACAAGCTTTCACACATGAAGAGTCATGACTACCATCTACTGATGCAACAAGTTCTACCTTTGTGCATTCGAGGTTTGTTGGGCAAAGGTCCAAGGCTCGCAATCATGAAGCTATCTCGTGTATTTCGCGCATTGTGCATGAAAACAGTGGATCCCAAGGAACTACCAGCCCTGAAGGAGGATGTGGTTGTAACGCTTTGTTTGTTGGAGAAAGAGTTTCCCCCCTCATTCTTTGATCTCATGACCCACCTTGTGCTACACCTTGTGGATGAATTGGAGGTTTGTGGTCCTGTTAGTTCACGTTGGATGTACCCCATCGAGAGGTACATGAAAAATTTGAAGGGATATGTGGAGAGCTATGCCCGGCCAGAAGGTTGCATGGCTAGCAGGTATTCTCTTGATGAGGCTCTTGGCCTCCTCACAGAGTACATGGCTGCATTTCCAGGAACTCGTAGAAGGGTCTGGGATTCCAACGAAGAAGAAAGTGTTGCGGGAGAAGTATTAGAGGGTGAAGGAACTCCAAGGAAACTGTCGGCTGAGCTTCGGGCCAGTGCACACGACTATGTGCTTCACAACACGGCGTGCATGAGACCGTTTCTAAGGTAAGTATACATCATTTATTTAGCTTCACATGCTAACTCTGGGGTATTTTTCCGGATACAAAATTCGCGCATTCTCTATTTTCACTCAGCCTCTTTGTACATATTATGGTTCTGACTACGTGTGAATTGAGTATGACCAGACTTTATGATATTGAGAAGGCCACCATAGAATCAGCCAGAGCCAAATTTCGAGCCACATACAGCACCCAAGGGAGAAATGCACACCAACGCACCGTTCCATACCCCGAAAACATGTTGCCTTTGCCTGCTTTTCATATGTGGATACAGTCGGCAGTACAAAATGTTGTTTCAAGAGGAGCAACGTATGATGCAAATATTCGTCATCTGTGTAAGCCACCAGGGTTTGTTGCTCGTTCATTTCGCTCTATGTGGGCATACGGAAATCACTATAGAGTGGTGGAAACATGTGTGGTTGATTACCATGTCACATTCGACTCTGGGGTTGCACAGAATTTTGCCGAAGAGTCAACGGGAAGGGGTGTGGATGGTAACCCTGTCATGAACCAGCTGCAATATGTTGGCGTTGTTTGTGAAATTTTACAGCTTCAGTATGGTGTTGTCACTCCTGTAGTATTCATATGTGAATGGGTCAGAGCAAGCTTGACAGGTCGCAACCGCACCATGAAGAAGGATGAGTATGGTTTCCTACTCGTGGACTTCGATCGCATGCTGCCACCGGGAGATGAACCATTCACATTTCCATGGCAAGTCGAGCAAGTTTTTTTTGCAGATGAGCCCTCCAACACTGGTAACTGGAAAGTAGTACTTCAGAAGGAGCCGCGCTCACGGCGCGTGGTACATGATGTCACTGGTGTCAGCTTGGGTGAGAATGAGTCATGCGTAAGGATGCAAGTGGCGGAGGCACTGGAGGATGTGAATCCCAACACAGAATTTGGACCTTCAACGACCCTTACCGAAGCTGAGATGGCTACTATTGCTATGATGAGGCCCCCACGAAGGGACGAACCATGGCACCGAGATAGTGAGGATTGCAACACTGACCATGAGTGTAGTGAAAATAGTAGCGATGAAGATGACTACATCTGGTAAAAGGACAATAGTGTCATGTTGACATTTAAACTGACACACTGAGTGACATTTTGAGTTCCAAATCACAGGACACCTTGTGCTTCAGCCACTGGCCTGGTAAAAGGACAATAGCATTATATGACATTTTGAGTGGCACACTGAGGGGCATTTTGAGTCCCAAATCACAGGACATCCTGTGCTGCAGCATCTACTTGTTGTGGTTATTTTCCCTGTGAATGTAGAAGCAAGGAAGATGATTCCTGGTAAAAGGGCAATAGCGTCATGTTGCTTCAAGTGTTACTCCACCTCTCAACTATCTCCCCCCCTTCCCACATCCATGCCTTACTTACTCTCTAGCTACGAACTGAATTATGATGCCCCTGCTCCTCCCTCCCCCTCTCTATTACTCACGTTGAACAATCAATTGTACAAAATGCTTGCCAAATCAAAGGCACCATGTGCTTCAGCCAGCGGCCAACTCCCCCACTCCACTTGTTCTTTTTCCTAAAGCATGCTTTCTATTTTCCCTGTGTTCAGATTGTGGGGGTTGGGTGCAATGTGTTGGGGATGTACTTCTTTATAATGTTTGTTTTGGTTTGGTGCAGTCGGGGGACAATCTGCACAGCAAGTCACATGTTGGATCTGATGGGCATTGCAACTGTGGACGGTGACTCACATGTCTTCCCCACTAATGGGACCCCTCTGTTCATGCTTGGGATTTGGCAAGTTCGTAAACCCCCACTTTTTTTACTGTGTGCTTGCAGGTCACATGTGCTGCATGGGGCAGAGCCATTCAGTTGGCTACAGGTTCAATTCCTCCACACATGACAGTATGTGGCCCTATTTATGATGGCTTTGACTTACTCATAGAGAGGGCTCGTGTGTTGGTTACTCTATTTTTGGCTTGTTTAAAAACCCTCACTGTGACAGGGATGAGGCTTCTATTGCTCAATTTTCCACTTGTGATGGTGGAGGAGAATGTTCATGAATCACAAGAAGGTCTGTGGCACCTCGGAACCCATGAATTCAGAATCATGGAGATTCCAGATTCATATATAGCCAAAGTTGATCTTTTGCTTTGTGATTTCTCTCTGTTTCTCATGTTTGTGAGATTTGGTGCTTCATCCCTCTGCATGTACCACCCCGCTTTGTCATGATTGCGAGTTGGAATTGTAGAGATGACCTTTCTTTGAAAACATACATACTTTGTGTGGGGGGCTTGAGGTGAGCAATCCAAAGACCATTATGTGTTACAGACACTAATTACCAGTCCACATTATGGGTGTGTACTTTGCATGGATTTGCAACCCCCCCACATTATTTGGTCCTTCCAAAAATAAAACTCTTTCTTGCTAGAGCTGGAAGCTCATGGGCGCTATGCCTTCAACCATCCAGATGTGCTGTTATTTGTTCTGAATGTGGACATCACCACATGTGCACTTGTAATTTTACCGCCCATCACCAAGTTGTTGCACCACACATGAAACAAAAGTATTACAGATTCATAAGCAGTATGGTTGAAAGGTCTTGTTAGAGGACTGCTTGGGACTTAGACGCTTTTACGGGATCTGTGGGGTACCCTTAATTTTTACACAGACTGAGACAAATAGGAGCCTTAGGGGTGACAACAACAGGCTTTAGGGGGGGAGATACACAGCCCAACACAGTCCATCACAGCCCGTCACAGCCCGTCACAGTCCAACACAGCCAGTCACAGCCAACACAGCCCGTCACAGTCCAACACAGCCAGTCACAGCCAACACAGCCCGTCACAGTCCAACACAGCCAGTCACAGTCCAACACAGCCCGACACAGCCGTCACAGCTTCGCACAGCCAACACAGCCCTACATAGTCCGACACAGCCAGTCACAGCCCGCCACAGCCTGATACAGCCAGTCACAGCTCGGCACAGCTGGGGAACAGTTACCATTGGCAGGGAACGACTGTGGGGGAACGACATCTGAAAAAGGAACGTGTACTACAGAGATAACAGTTAGTTAGGAAAGCGGTTAGAACGGCTTGTAAATAGATAAAGCGAGAAGCGGGGACATCTGGGGGATCACTTCTTGGGGACTACTTCTTGAAGGACTTCGGGCATCACTTTTGAGAAATGAAGCGGAGAGCGCATCTCTGAGTAGAAAGAGGGAGAGCACGGAGTAGGAGGAGAACGATCTGTTGATGCATGATGAATGCAAGCAGTAGAGTTGTAATGTAGAACAGATTAGAGACTCTATGGCTTCAGTCTGATACTTGATAGATATTAATCTGATACATACTTCATACTCACCCTGTGTAGAGAGATCGGAGTGAAGCTGTGGAATGAATGGATGAGTTGATGGAATCCGATAGATTGCTGAAGCAATCTAATACTTAAATACCAACAGTAAGGTAACTAGCTAACATGAATACGGGAAGGAATACAAATAGGAAACACCCTCATGATACACTAGCTGTAGGTCATGACTGATTGTTCTGAGCGGGCTGAGTGCTTAGAGATTTCCAACTCTTCTATCTTGGAGTTCCCACCTTGGATAGCGAAGGGATGGGTGAGTAAAAGCCGCTCGATATTTGGCGACCATACTGGGGAATTGGGTCATGAACAACCGGATGTGACAGGCATCTGGTGGGATCATGGTGGTTGGAGAATTGAAGAATTTGATGTGAATCAAATTCCTTGTGAAATTGAGAAGGAAAGATTGTCCAAACGATTCTTTCAGAGGTTCTTGGAATTGCCAGACGGTTGTAAAGAAAACATTCTTAAGAGAGTGCATGATGCTGACCCTGAATGGGGAGTGATAAAGATTTATCAAGTGGCCTGTAGAGGAAGAGCACGTTGGTTACCAACACTGGTTTATGTGATAGCATTGCTATCCATTAAGCGAGTACAGTTTGAAGGCTGGGAGGAAAGAAAGGTGAATGTTTATACTCATATGCATGAAGAGCTTGTACTGGTAAAGAATTGGATTCCAAATGATATCTTGTGGATGAAACTCACATCAAGAACAGCTTTTCAGACTTGTTTACCATATGGGTATATGGTAACGGAGACTTCTAGTATATCTAGAGGAACATTGAAGCTTGAGAGAAACCCAGGCATATACGAGAGATATTACAGAAGAGAGTTTTTGTTATTGCCACATTAAAAGAAATGAAAGACATGGGACATGAGTGATGAAAGAGAAGCTAGACTCCAGAGATATTCAGCAAAAAGATAAAGCTATCTGAAAGCTAATCATCCATATCTTTGGGAGAGAGGAATAGACATAGGGGAATCATCTGGACCTCTCACACCATTAAGATCAGGGAGTACATCACCCATACCGGAAGAACTAGAGTTGGATACCACTCCTTCTTTTTCGTTGCAAGAAAGATTAAGGGAATTGGTACGGGAAGAAGATCAATCACGAGGTGAAAGATCTGAGGTACATCCCTGGATAAAAGATTTGACAGAAATCTTTGATAAGAGTTGGCATGGAACACCAAAAGCAGGAACTCCAGCTTCTGAAGCGGAGGGTGAAGAAGGAGGAGAGAATGTGGCAGAACCAACGGAGAGTTCAGACTCTCCAACACCATTGCAGTTGAGTTACATGAGTGAAGAAGAAACCCAAGGGCAAAACTTGGAGGATGAAAATAGAGAGAAGAAATTGGAAGAGGAAGAGTATGAAGAAGTAGACCCAACAACTGAGGTTGAGACTACAACCAGGACATCCCAACCCGTTGGACCTGGATCAAGTGGAGCACTTGGATCATGGGCCAACGAAGGTGTCGGCTCAGGGGGATCAGGCGGGCTGCCTGGATCTGGCTCTGGGGGGACAGGGAGTGTGGGAAGTAGTGCAACTGGAGCTGGGAATACTGTGAATATCGTGGGGCCAGTAGCAGGGAGTGCTCAGGGGCCACCACTGGGTGGAAGATCCACCACAACTACAACAGGTCCTCAAGGACCAGCACCAGCAAGGGTGCCAGCACCTGTCAGTGGGCAGAAGGTAGGGCCACAGATGGCGTTACAACCAACACGGGCAAAACCACCTTTTCCAATATATTCAGGAAAAGGGGATCCCGATGTACACATTAGCCAATTTGAGCACATGTGTATAGTGAACAATGAGAATGGCGATGATGCCAGGATGAGATTGTTTCTTTGTTCACTTATCAAGAAAGCAAGTGAATGGTATGCAAGATTCCTTGATAATCATTTCCTAACCTGGAATGGCTTGAATACAGCATTCCGAAATAGGTTCAGGACAAGTAAAATTGAGGATGAAGTGTATGGAAGTTTACAACAGTTAAAGCAAAAGAAGCATGAAACTGTTGAGGAGTATATGGAAAAGATGGAATTGATGATGAAAAAGCTGGTTGCTGTACCAGCACCAGGTTTACAGAAGACTTGGTTTGTGAGTGGACTAAGACCAGAGTTGCAGAAGAAAGTGGATATGTTACCCCATAATACAGTGGAGGAGGCACTTGAAACAACAAACAGAATTGAGCAATTGGGAATGCTCAGGAGAGAGAAAAGGGATGATGAGGACTCTGAAGATGAGTCAGATGAAGAAGAAAAGCAAGAACTGAAAAGGAAGAGTAAGAGAAAGGAGAAGTTGAAGAGGGATAACTATGAAAAAAGATTAGAAGAAATCTTGAAGAAGTATGCCACAGAGGCTCCAACACATTGGAGGAAGGGTGTTTGGTGTGCAAAGTGCCAGAATGAAGGCCATACCACCACTGAATGCCACATGAAGGAGAAACACTGTACTATTTGTAAGATGGATAACCATTCTACTGAGAATTGTTACTACAACAAAAGGACAGCTGCGAGAGAACCTAGGCAAGTAAGGGTGCATCAAGTGCAACCCCAGCCAAGAAGAAACAATGATCAGGACCACTATGGTAGGCCTGGTGGTTATAACAATGGCATGGAAGGGAGAGGTAATTCAAGAGGGAATTACCAAAGAAATTCCAGAGGCAACTATCAGGGTAATCCAAGGGGGAATTACCAGCCAGGGAATCAGGATTACAGAAATAATCCAAGAGCAGACCAAGGGCGAGGACCCAATGGTGAAGAACTGTGTTACTATTGTAATCAGCCAGGACATCGCAAGGCAGCCTGTTCATTCTAGATTAGACACCAGAATGAGATGAGAGCTCCTGTGAATGAGGGCCCAGTGGTGGCAGCTCACATGGTTAGGCCATGTGTTGTACCAGAATTAAGTACAATGATAGTAACAAGAAGCAAAGCCAAACTAATACCTCCAGTAGTTGAGGAAGATGATGATAATGAACATGGCAGTGATATGCCTGAAGATGATGAGGCTTGGAGAGATGAGAAGGAACTGCACAAGGAAGTGGCAGATACCATAAGGGAAATGCAGAAGAGTACCGATATTCCTGTGGCAGATTCCTCTGATTCTGATGGAGAAGAAGTAGTGAGTGAGGATGAAAGGAAGAAAGAAGTTGCAGACATGCAAAGTAATGAAGGGACTTTGGCTGAAGTAATATGCCAGACCAAAGCAGAGATTACCATTGGATAGCTATTGGTTGTGGCACCTTATTGTAGACACAGGCTGTATCAAGCAATCAATCAAATTGCCCAGGAGACAGGAAACACAGACCTGAACAGCAAGGTGACCAGTTATAATGTGAAGCCGGAAGGGCGAGAAACAGTCATGGACTTTGATGATTCTATGCCAGTAATCCAATTGAGAATTGGAATCACAGAACTAACTGATGTACTGATAGATGGAGGCTCTGGAGTAAATATCATGACAGACCAATTAAGGAAGAAGCTTGGTCTAAGCAACAAGAAACCAGCCCCATTTACAGTAACAATGGCAGATCAAAGAAGTGTACAGCCATTGGGATTGATAAGAGGAGTTAAGATACAGATACAGAAGATTATTTTTATGATCACAGTAACTGTGTTGAAGATGGATGAAGTCATGGAGGCTTACTCCTTATTATTGGGACGTCCGTGGCTGAAACAGGCCAGGGTATTCCATGACTGGAATTCTCAATTACTAACCGTGCATAATGGGATGCACGAGATACAAATTACCACAAAGAAATTTAGTAGATTACCTGCTACGAGAAGACCTCGAGGGATCAGAGAGTATGACTGGAGGGGAGGACTGGATGAGGAGCAGGAAACTACCCTGTTTGCTGCACACCCAGAGTGGGAGCGGGTTGCAGAGATGCGGCTGGAAGGCCTAAGTTGTTTAAGAGGTATCTGCTGTGGTGTAGTGTCAGCAACACCAATTGAAGAGGAAACTAGCAGTTACCCATCACATTTCTATGAAGAAAGAGAAGGAGAAATGGAAATCCTAGAGGAACCAGCCACTGTGAGTTTACAGGATGAAGTGGTGACTGGTTGGACAATCACAGCTGATGAGCAGGTGAGGGAAGTGAATGTGGGAACTAAAGAGGAACCGAGGATGGTGAAGGTAGGAGCTGATTTGGAGCCAGAATTCTTTGAAAAAGCTAAGAGTTTGTTCATCAAATACAGAGATGTATTTGCTTGGAGCTACGAGGATCTAAAAGGGATACCACCTGAGATCTGTCAGCATAAGATTGAACTGGAACCAGGGTCAGTACCAATCAAGCAGGCGAGGTACAGAATGAATCCCAACTATGCACAGAAGGTTGGAGAAGAGATCAAGAAGTTGGCTGAGGCTAAGTTTATATACCCAATAGAGTATACAACTTGGTTGTCACCCATTGTGATAGTTCCCAAGAAGAATGGTAAACTAAGAGTTTGTGTGAACTATAAGAAGTTGAATGCTTGCACGAAGAAGGATCCATTCCCCTTGCCATTCACAGAAGCAGTATTGGACATTGTGGCAGGCCATGAGATGTACTCATTCATGGATGGCTTCAGTGGTTATAATCAAGTGCAAGTGGCAGAAGAAGACCAGGGAAATACAACTTTCATCACAGATTGGGGTGCTTATGCATACAAAGTCATGCCCTTTGGACTTTGTAATGCACCAGCAACCTTTCAGAGAATGATAAGTGAATCTTTTCATGAGTATCTGGATGATTTCATGCAGGTATTCTTGGATGATTTCAGTGTGTACAGCTCTAAGAATGAGCACTTGCATAAGTTGGAGTTATGTCTGGCCAGATGCAGAATGAGAGGTCTGGGTCTAAATCCAGAGAAATGTACTTTCTGTGTAAACTCAGGGGTGCTTCTGGGACACATTGTGTGTAAGAGGGGACTTCTTGTGGATCCCAGGAAGACAGAGGCCATTAAAGCCTCTCCACCACCAGTAAATGTTAAGAGTCTAAGGAGATTCCTTGGGCAAACCAGTTATTACAGAAGATTTGTCAAAAGGTATGCACAGATAGCAGCACCATTGAGCAAGCTTCTGAAGAAAGATGCAGTGTTTGCATGGACACCTGAATGTCAACAGGTTTTTGAGGAACTTACATTGTCAGTAACAACTACACCTGTGCTGATTAATCCTCACTGGCAGGAAATATTTCATGTTCACTGTGATGCTTCAGGAGAAGCACTGGGAGCAGTGTTAGCCCAAAATGTTACAGGAAGGATAGATTCACCTGTGTACTATGCTAGCCGATTGATGAACAATGCTGAAAGAAATTATAGCACAACGACAATGATCTATGCAGTGAAGAAATTCAGGCATTACCTGTTGGGCAAGAAGTTTATGTTCTATGTGGATCACCAGGCTATGATATACCTGGTAAACAAACCTTTGATAAGCAGAAGAATAGCAAGATGGTTGATAATCTTGCACGAGTTTGAGTTCGAGGTTGTTTACAAGCCTGGGAGGCTGCATCTTGTGGCGGATCACTTGTCACGGTTATCAACAGGAGAACCAGCCACGGGAGTAGATGATCAATTACCAGATGCGAGTCTATTTGCAGTGGAGGTGCAGGGAAGTGCAGATGACTGGTTAGATTGGCAGTGGCCAATCAGATACTACCTTGCTCATGGTCAGTGCCCACCAAGTTATGGAAAGGAGCAGAGAAAGAGAATTGCTATCAAGGCTCTACCTTACACTATGGTAGGGAGCAGAATGTATAAGCTAGGACCAGATGGAGTGCTGAAGCGATGCTTATACCACCATGAAGTTAATAAAGTTTTGGAGGAAGTTCATAAAGGAGTGGCAGGAGGTCATTTTGGAGAAGAGACTATCAGTAGGAAGATATTACTTGTAGGTTACTGGTGGCCTACTTTGTTCAAATATGTACACAAGTATTGTCAGAGTTGTGATGAATGTTAGAGGCTAGGACCTTTGCAGAGATCTGGGAAGATGGCTTTGCATCCTACAATGCCTACTGAACCATTTCAGAAATGGGGACTAGACTTTGTTGGACCAATTAACCCACCAGCCAAGAATACACAGAACAGGTACATAATTACAGCCACTGATTATACTACGAAGTGGGTGGAAGCTAAAGCTTTGAGGGACAACACAGCCAAGTCCACAGCAAGGTTCCTGTATGAGAACATACTTACACGATTTGGCTGTCCCTTGGAATTTATCAGTGATCAGGGAAGTCACTTCATTAATGAGACCATTGAACTATTGACTAAAGAGTTCATGATTGTGCATATGAAGAGTACAACATATTATCCACAGGGTAATGGGCAGACAGAGGCTACCGACAAAATATTATGTACTATCTTGGCTAAGATAGTCAATGCAAACAGAACGGATTGGGATACAAAGCTGCTGACAGCTTTGTGGTCATACATGACTTCATATAAAGTCACCACTAAGTATACACCATTCCAATTATTTTATGGTATGGAAGCTTTACTTCCAGTGGAATTCATGTTACCTACCATGAGAACGGAATGGGGAAAGAGAATGGAATTGCAAGATTCAATTAAGGTCAGGAAACATGAATTATACCATGTGGAAGAAGTACGTGCTGATGCAGCTGATAACATGACCAGAATTCAGATGAAGAGAAATGAACAGTTTGATGAAGGCAAGTTAAAGACTTTTAAGATGGGAGATTTGGTTCTTTGGTTGCAGAAGAAGGGAAAGATTAAAGCTTCTAAGGGGTCAAAGCATGCTACGGTCCACCCAAAATGGACGTCCCAACCTCTCTGCGAATGCAGTGCCACATAGAAGGACTGACATGGATGTTGGATATAAGTGCATTTTGAAAGTTTAGACATGAATCATTGATCCTTATTCTGTGCTGAAAACAACGGTGGTTTTCTTTTTGGATACAATGTAGCCCTAAGAATTAGTTTATGAGATATGTGAGAAATTTTCAAAATCTATCATTTTATCTTGGAACATCCTAATTCATTAGACCTTCTTCCATTCATTTTCATGCTATGGTCCTTTCATAAGAAGTGTAGCTTTCAAGACTCCCTAAGGCACTTTACAATGATATGGAGGTTTTTATGAAGGAATGAACTGCTTGATGATTTTTCATGAAGAGAGTTACATTGGTGTATATTTTGGAAAATCTAGAAAATAATGTAACATTCACATAAGGGCAAAGGGGTTGCAGGAGACACTAAAGGTTGCTACGTATGCCATTTTGGTGAAAAAAACTAAGTCGTTCGAGCTATCTACCGTGAGATATGGACTGCGCGGCTGCGTCCGCCATGGATGCTGCATGAAAAGCTTCAAGACAGCAGTCTCGCGCATGGAGTGTGCGAGACGGCGGGTCACCCGTCGCCGGGTGGTCTGTCAACGTAGATTTTCAAAATGTCTGCGCGTTTGCAAGTGTGGCCCATACACCTTTGCCCTAATGGCCTAACGTTCTATTCGTGCTATCGATCTTCTTTCTCATATTTTTGAGTGTGCAGAGATAGCCATGCATGATATGCTTTCAGTTGTTATGTAATGCACTAGAGCGCACAACAGCCTGGAACACGTTGGATACGGGGTGCGACACGGGCAGTATTGGCGTGCAACCTCGCCATTTCCGTATCTTCGTGCAACCTGGCCATTTCCTCCAGCATTCGGGTGTTTGGTTTTGCTCTTGTCGTACTCACTACGCACGCACATTCATTTGTCTATGTTGCTCACCTGAGTTCCAAGAAAGTGCCCTGTGTAGTATTTATGTGATACATGTGTGAGTTTTGGAGGTTGCAATCTTTGTATAGTGATAACTAGATGTAAGTGGTATTGTGTTTGCGTTTGTGAGGGTCACAATCTGAACCATATCAGCCCCATCTACTAGCTCAAGTCTTGGGTACGCAAGCTGCTTGTAGGTCGCGTGCACTTCAATCGCAGCTACTTACAGCCTGCGCATTACCTCCATCTAGAATAATGTTAATCTTCCCTCAAGTTGAACATGAGTCAGAAGATGTACTATGCGTTAGTTTGGATAGGTTCTCTATCCAGGGCTCCCGCCACCATAGCAATCTCATGCCTTATCGTGCTCATCCTGTTTTTGAGTGGGAACCCCTACCGGCATATTGCATTGACTGCCCTATAGCAGGAGACTTGATTATATACAGGGTCCCTCTCAAGGTGCATCCTTGGGGGTTCAAAATGATGTTGTATTGTGATGATATGCGATTTTCCTGCTGATGATATGCGTTCTTTGCTGCTACTACTGCGTTTGGTGGAATTTTACCAGGTATTCAGCTGAGGTGAGGCCAGGGCGCTTTGGGATAATAATTACACTGTACAAGCAGCAGCTATTACTGCTTCAGAATCGCTTTATTCGTGCACTAGGTTCTGGTGCAGCATGTGAAATTGAGTTCAATACTGTGGATGGGTTTCAAGGACGTGAAGTCGACATTCTGATTTTGTCCACAGTCCGGACGACAAGGGCGAGAGAATAATAGGAATGGTGAAGTAAATCGTGGAAGCATTGGGTTTGTGGCTGATTACATAACAAGTAAAGGTGGGGGCTCTCCCATTTGTTGTCATATTCATTGCAGATTTTCCTACTTGGTGTAAATTGGTGCAACAGAACCGAGAGTGTTGATATTCTTCTCACATTTGCTTTGGGTTGTTTTGCAGGCCATGTTTTCATACAACTGAATTGGACTGGGACAACCATTGGGAGAGAGAGTACACTTAAGCAAACTGTTGTCTGGTTTCCGATCTCTATATTGTGCTAACAGTGAGGTTTGCTATTTCATGAGCATGAGCGGCATGAGCGGAGTAGTAAGACAATCGGTTTTCATGAGCAGAAGTACAAATTTCGAAAATAAAAAACAATAAAAAATAGTAATTTAATGCAATGTGTCAGGAAAAACAAATATATTATTCGGCCCCTTGAAGGGAAAATTGCAGTTTTGACAGTTGTGCTCATGATATTTCGTCTTCTGCTCATGCCAATTCCCAGCGACATGTGCAAATATGGCGCCGAATTTCGCGGTAATAGGGTCCGTAACCTGAAAAAACGGCGACGTATTTCGCGGTAATAGGTCTCTCTGGCGAAAAATGGTGCCAAATTCCGCGGCTATAGGTCCCCTCATGACAGGTAATTCGGCGCCATTTTTCCAGTGCATGTTCGGACTTAGCCAGTTTTCGGCGCAAAATAGGGAAATTCGGCGCCATTTTTCCAGACACTGTACCAGTGCATGTTGGGACTTAGCCAGTTTTCGGCCCAAAAAAGAGAAATTCGGCGCCATTTTTCCAGACACGGTACCAGTGCATGTTGGGACTTAGCCAGTTTTCGGCCCAAAAAAGAGAAATTCGGCGCCATTTTCCCAGACACAGGTACCAGTGCATGTTGGGACTTAGCCAGTTTTCGGCCCCAAAAAGAGAAATTCGGCGCCATTTTTCCAGAAATGGCCCCACAACCGCTTCTGTTGGATCTCAGTTTGAATGGAATATTGCCTCATTCCAGGAGTTTTGGGGTGCATTTCATTACACTGCAAAAAAAGTCTGATACAACAAAATGCAATTGAAAATATCCATATGGAGGATTCCCTTTGCCCCATCAATGATTTCTGGAATCCCTAAGGAGGAGTTTGTGCAGCTCGTTCACGCTCAACGCCGGTGCATGAATAAAGTCATCAATAGTCACGTTCATCCTCAACCTCTTCAGGTAAATGTAATACAGATGCTTGCACGGATAATACTTCGAACCCTTCTTTACTTCCATCAACGAGAAGTCCGTACAATTGCAAGTCGGCTCCACTCCAATCGTAATTGTGTATACATCGTCGCGTACAGCCGAGCCGGCCGTTGCCATCCGATACACACGCCCAAGGCCGGGTGGGGGTACGTCCACGGAGCTCTGAATAGTGCAAGCCATCCCAAGAGCATTGGCAATCCGAGTCTCATTCAACTTGTTGGGAGGGTGTCGTCTCTTCACTCTTCCGAATCGCATTGTGGGATGTGTAGAATTGTCCAATCCGTCTCTACTGGACCGAGCAGTCTGCAATGGCTGGGTCTGAGGAACCGGAAATGCGTGGGCCGGAATGTCTGTGCGTTGCACCATTCGAAATCCTGCTGCAGATAGAGCATCCGCCTCATTCTGAGAGAGGCTGCAACCCGGTGCAACAGGCCAGACGCCCGGAGGCTCCGGCATTCCCTGAATCCCGTACTTGGGCTTGCCAAATACACAGGTCATTATGTCGTGCCTACAGAACCAAAATGTCTGCGTTGTGGCGTGAGCAAATGTGGGAGTCAAAAATCTGCCGCTGAAACAAGGTGCAGGTACAGCACCGTGTGGGTTCCTCCGAATCATCTCACCACAGCGTGCTCTCGTATCCACTCGGATGGCTCAGCACTTCCCTCGAAATGCCGGCAATGTCCTCGCAATTTTCCACTGTGACTCCGACACTCTTGTCTCCACAATGGGAATGTTGTACTGCTTTACTACAGATGGCTCGTTATGTTGCCGGGGCACGCGCCCTGTGCTCAAAGGAGATGGCGATCTTGAACGTGCAGGACTTGCGGTGCTCGACGAGACCTCCTCGGGCAACATCACCGGACCACAAGGGAGCGTGCGAATATTCTTGTCAGCTCGCCATGAATCCTCTTCTCCGCCAGGTGCCTCGTCAAGTCTTCGTCTCACTGGACGGGTATGAACATCTCCTTCCAAATGTTGGCCTCTTCGCAGCAATGGCGTGTCCCGAAGGCCCTCTCGCAAGGCCGCCGCCCACTTCCGAGGATTCTTCGATCTAGAGGCAGTCCGCATCAGCATTTCCTGCCTGTCCGGCCCCAAGCCCCACTGTTTCCCTTTCAAGAACTCGTTGTACCTGCATTGCTGCATAATTGACCTCACAATGTCCTCCGTTGTGGCAGTGAGGATGTCCACTAGATGCGCCGCAGAGAAGGCACGCCAGAAAGAGTGCACTGATTCGGCCATGTTTGTCGTGGGCATGTCGGTGTCGGAGTCGAGACACATTTCCTGCACAAGCACATGTTGAGGTTACAATACGGCGGTCGTTTATTTATTTAAATGAAGCGACCGCCATATGGGGGTCGTTTTTTTTTGCTTTTTAAAAAACTGAAGCGACCGCCGGTCGCTCTTTTAAGTTTTTTTTTAAAATAAATAAATAAATAAATTTAAAAATAAGATTTTTTTAATAAACAAAATGAAGCGACCACCATACGGCGGTCGCTTTTCTTCGCTTTTAAGAAAGTGGCGGTAGCTCCTTTAAGTTTTTTTTAAAAGTAAATTTAAATTTAATTGTTTATTTTTATTTTTTTTAATTAAAAAAACTGTAGCGACGGCCATACGGCGGTCGCTCTTCTTCGCTTTTTAAGAAACTGAAGCAACCGCCAATTCGGCGGTCGCTCGTTTACGTTTTTTTTCAAATTTTTTAATTTATATATATATTCAAAATGAAGCGACCGCCTTATGGTTTTTTTTTTTTTTTTTTTTTTTAATAAAAAAATTATTTTAAATAAATAAATATAAATGAAGCGACCGCCACTACGGCGGTCGCTTTGTTAAGTTTTTCTAAAAAGTGCAGCGAGCGCCCTATGGCGGTCGTTTTTTTTAAAAAAAAAAAAAACGACCGCCAATACGGCGGTCGTTCTTTTAGGTATTTGTTTTAAATGAAACGACCACCATATGGTGGTCGTTCTTTTTCGTATTTATAAAAGATGATGCTAACGTCCAATGGCGATCGCTCTTTTTTGTTTTTTAAAAATGAAGCGACCGCCTATACGACAACGACACGTTAGTTCCGAAAATTTTGCTACTTATGAATATGAAGCGGCTTCCGCTACGTGATGCTCTAGCCTCCTTGAACAGCTCACACGTGTAGTCGCCTACCTTGTAAAGTCTTGGCGACCACTGCCTCCACCAAGCGGTTGATGGGGTCTTCGAAAAGCTCCGTGGTCAGCGTTGTCATGTTCAACTGTCGGGGTTTCGGGCACTTTTTGGCCATGTGCCTAGTCTCCCCGCAATTAAAGCACACCCCATCAAAGGTCGTCTTTTGCCCGCCAAGTGCCGTCGCACCTATTTTTCCTTTCAAAGCACCGGGTGCCGCCCTGGCGTGCAAAGGCCCTCCCTTCGATCTCCAATTGCCATTGTCATCGTGTGGCTTATCTCACTTCTTTTCCGACCGGAATCAATCACATTCCCGTCGGACCTTCTTGTGGTTCAGCTCCGTACGGCCCTGTCTTTCGCCCGTAAGGACATCCGAGCAGCATTCAGCCCTTTCAATGGCCTCGTTCAAAGTCTTTGGTGGCCTCTCCTCCAACTTCCGCCTAGCCCATAGGCCAGTCCCGCCACAAAGTTGAAGACCATTTCTGGTTCCGTCATGTCCGCGACTTCAAGCAACAATACATTGAAAGCCTGAACATATCCTCGAATATCATCTGTTTGCTTCAAGTTCCTCATTTGTCCCAGGCAAGTCAAGACGCGTTGAGAGGTACAAATTATTTTTTAATGAGTTCCTTGACCTCACCCCAACTCAAGGGCTCAGGATTTGGCCCTTGGTTATTAAGACGTTTCTACCACCATTGTTGAGCATAGCCCCTTAAATAGGTGGGAGCCACTTCCACCCGATCCTCGTCACTCGACTTGGCCGCTCAGAAGTACTGCTCCAGCTCCAAGAGCCAGGTGTTGAGTGCCTTCCGATTTCGGACACCCTCGAAGGTGTCGGGTTCCTTAGGCTTCACCTTAAACTTTGCCTTAGTTGAAGTGGCATTAGCCGCCATCATCACGTCTTTCAACGTCCCGCCAAACTGCGCCAGAAGGCCTTCCCCGAAAATTGGTGGCATTAGCGGCATCTGTTGGACTGGCGGGTCTCTCGGAGAGTCCTCGGGCTCCGACCCCCAAATGACTCTTGCTCTTGAGCGGCCTCGCTTTCAGAAGCATAAATAGCCTATTTCGTTTGCCGCTCCGGCATCGCGTCGGCCCTACCGGGCTCACTAGGATTATCGGCTTTCGGGCCGTTGCGCTTTCGCTTGGTCTTGCTCGGCCTCATGATGAGGCCGATCCCAAGTGCGATCGCATACTGAACTCTAGGCTCTGATATCAAGTGTTGCGCACTTCACTTTGGTAAACTCCCGCGACAAATCGAAATTCATTCAATGGCCCAACACACGGTTGCCCATCCAGATGAGTTTTGTTTGTTTTCAAACTTCAGGCCAGTATGTTCCACATACCATAAGACGGGTCCCAGTGTAATATGAGATGAAACGAAATTTGTTCAATGGGCCAACGGATGGATGCCCATCCAAATGATTTTCGTTGGCTTTGAAATTTCCGCACCGTCTTCAAAATACCGTCTCATACGTCCCGAAGTAATATGAGATGAAATGAATTTTGTTCAATGGGCCAACGGCGCGTTCACATGTCATCCAGTTTTGCTCACTGCGAAAAAAAAATCCTCTCATGCGTGAACGCCTATTGCATCGATGAACGGATGTGGTTCACGCTCAACTTTAGCCCGCATGTGCTTGAATATGTGTGCAACACATGCGCAGATATTCAAGAGAAAAACAAACCATTTGCCCCCCTAACGACGCACTCCCCCATTAAATAATTTTGAATTAACTCGATTTTCTTGAATTTTAATTTAATAACTAGACTTAGAATGTCTGTGATTGCGGGTTTCTGCCACGCAATGATATTGTTTCTGGGTCAATTTTGTTCTGTGTATTCAACCCTCACACCTGTGCATCCTTGCAAAAATTTGGATCAAAGAAAAATGGTAAAACAAAATGTTCACTTCGCTCACTATTCTAGAACTCTCTATGAAGAGTGATAGAAGTTGAAGACAAATCCACTTGTAACAAGGTAGAATCTAGAAGGTTCTAGATGAAGAAGGAAAGTTCCCTAGAAGTTTCCAGAATAATTATGAAGGTTCCTAAGAAGTTTGACTTAAGGAAGTTTGACTTGAGGCCTTTAAGTCAAACTCTAAGATATTCATATTATGGAGAGTAGGTCAAATCTTTGATAAAGTCATATTGTGGAGAATATGTCAAACCTAGGAAGGTTGACTTTAGGAAGTTTTGACTTGAGGCTCTCAAGTCAAACCTTTAAAATAATCATATTGTGAAGGGTATATAAACCTGCAATGAAAGCCTAGAAGGCATCGAGTTGTTTTGGGAAAAAGTTGAGAAGTACTTCTATTCTAGTTTGTCGCGGCCCTTTGCCTTGAGGGCAGGGGGGGTCAGGACACAAGAGGGGCTGCCCCTGTGGTGGGGGCAGTAGCAGCGATAGGTACGGGGGCTGAAGCACCCTTGAGTGCCCAAGGCACTCAAGGAGGCGGAGGCGCTCACTAGGTGGAGCCCCGCACACCGGGTTGCGGTGGGGGTGGCTCCACAAGGGGTGGTGGTAGCTTAGCGGGACTTAGTGGGGGTGACATAGGACTCACCATGGGGTGGAGACCTCGAGGTGGGAGTCGTGGGGAGTCTTGGGACTCATCACGGTCCATTGGGGTCGCGGTGAGTGGGCCAAGACTCACCGCGACTCACCACCGGGAATCGAGGGTCTTCGTGGTGGTTCGCCATAAAATGGCATGGCTGGTTGTGAAACCCCCGCGGACAGCTACAGAAGTATATATAGGGAGTAGTAACCCGAGAACGGTGCAAGCCCGTTGGTGACCAAAAACTAGTGAGTAAGCGAGCGAGCCGGAAAGCGACCAAAGAGTGGGGAGCTGTTCCGGACTACCAACTACAAAAGGGAATTCCCGCTGGTTCCAAAGCGGTGGAGGGTTCTTTGGGAGAACAAAGGGGACCATTATGCCCCGGTGAGCAGCCGAAGCTCCAAGTTGGCCCAGCGGCCAGGTTGGGAGTCAGGCGCGTGCATCAAAGCGAGTAACTATGACTTGAGGGGGAGCTTACCGAAGTGAGGTGCGCGACACTTGGTATCAGAGCTTAGAGTTCAGTACGTGATCGTCCTTGGGATTGGCCTCATCATGGGGTCGGGCAAGCCAAAGCGAAAGTGGAACGGCCCAAAAGATGATGATCCTGGTGAGCCCGACGGGTCACCGAGGCAGCCGTTTGAGGAAGCGATGAATGTTTCCGAAAACGAGGCCGCTCAAGAGCGGGAGGAATCCGAGGAGTCGGAGCCCGAGGAATCCTTGAGAGCTCCGACAAACCAAGAGATGCCTCCCATGCCGGCAGCCTTTTGGGAAGGGTTGTTGGCGCAGTTTGGCGGGACGTTGAAAGACGTGTTGAAGGCGGCTAATGCCACTTCCACTAAGGCAAAGTTTAAGGTGAAGCCTAAGGAACCCGGCACCTTCGAGGGCGTTCGAAATCGGAAGGCACTCAACACCTGGTTCCTGGAGCTAGAGCAGTACTTCCGGGCGGCCAAGTTGAGTGACGAGGATCGGGTGGAAGTGGCTCCCACCTATTTGAGGGGCTATGCTCAACAATGGTGGCAGAAACGCCTTCACGACCGAGGCCCAAGCCCGGAAACCTTGAACTGGAGTGGGTTCAAGGAATTGATGAAGAGACAGTTTGTGCCCCTCAACGCGTCATGGCTTGCCCGGGACAAGATGAGGAATTTGAAGCAAACAGATGACATTCGGGGGTATGTCCAGGCTTTCAATGTGCTGTTGCTCGAAGTCGCGGACATGGCAGAACCAGAAATGGTCTTCAACTTTGTGGCGGGACTGGCCCCATGGGCCAGGCGGAAGTTGGAGGAGAAGCCACCCAAGACTTTGAACGAGGCAATTGAGAGGGCTGAATGTTTCTCGGATGTCCCTAGGGGTGAGAGACAAGGCCGTACGGAGCTGAACCACAAGAAGACCCGGCGGGAAGGTGACTCCTTCCGACCGGAAAAGAAGTGGGATAGGCCACGCGGCGACAATGGCACGTGGAAATCGAAGGGAGGGCCTTCACACGCACCACATGCCAACAAAACCGGAGCGAGTAAAAAAGCAAGCGGGGCTGTTACAACCCTTGCCGATTCCAGAGGGGACTTGGGAAAGCGTCTCGATGGATTTCATTACTGCTATGCCGTTGTCAAAAGGATTCGATGCAATCATGGTGGTGGTGGATAGGTTCAGTAAAATGGGCCATTTCATCCCCACCAAGGAGACAGCAATGGCGCAGGAGATAGGGCGACTTTACTTCGCCCACGTCTTAAAGCATCATGGAGTCCCGAAGGATATTGTCTCGGACCGCGATCCAAAGTTTACGAGTAAATTCTGGACAACACTTTGAAAAAAGATAGGGACGAGGCTGAAGATGAGCACCGCCTTCCGACCTACGACCGACGGCCAAACAGAAAGAGTGAATTCCGTAGTGAAGCAGATCTTGCGGAATTACGTGTCGGCAGACCAAACAGACTGGATGGAACACTTAGACGCGGTAGAGTTCTGTTATAATAACACAGAACACTCCGCAACGGGAGTTTCTCCTTTCGTATTGGTCTATGGAAAAGCACCTCTGGTGCCGACAAGTTGGGCCGCCCAGGACGTTGAGGAACCGGCAGTAGCGGCGGTACTGGAAGAACGCGAGCGTTTGTTGAAGCTCGCAAAGTACAACATTGCCAAAGCTAGGAAACGGTATGAAAGGCAGACGAATCGGAAGCGGAGGGAAGTGAAGTTTGAGGCAGGCACGGAGGTCTGGTTGAACATCAAGAATTTCCGACTACCTCCGGAAGTGAGTCCGAAGTTTGTACCTCCGTATGCGGGACCTTTTCGCATTCGGAAGGTTATGAATGAGGATGTGTATGAATTGGAGCTACCGGCAAACAGCAAGGTGCACCCAGTATTCCATGTCTCCTTTTTGAAGCCTTACTTCAAAGATGAAGCGCGCCCGAATCGGCATCAAGTGTTGCGTCCGCCACCTATGCTGTTGGATAATGAAAATGAACCTGAGTACGAGGTGGAGGCAATACTTAAGTCGAGGAGGTTCAAGAACCGAGAAACGGAGTATCTCGTCAAATGGAAGGGCTATCATCTTGTGGAGGCATCTTGGGTGCGTGCCTCAGAAATGGAAAACGCATCCGAGGCGGTTGCAGCTTTTGAAGGGCGACCTAAAAAGCGGAAGAAGCGTTGATGGGGACATCAACCTTGGAGCGCGGGGGAGGAAATGCATGCTTAGCCCGGTTTAGCTAGCTTAGGAATCCGATTGCAAAAACTTGTATTGTACAAAACGTGCTATAAATGAAATGGATTCCAAATGTTGTGCGTCCTATTTTGTTTGGAATGGTGATGCATGGTATGGTTGGCTAGTGTGTAGAATGCATGCTAGCTTATAAAAGTGGGAGAGGTAAATTGGGTTAATCGTGTGTTTGCGTAGTGCCGAAATCGGGTAACCCCCATCCAAGGGGCAAGGAAACTAGCGCCTTCTTTGGGAGTTCACGTGCTAGTGCGCACCTGGCACATGCGCGTACTATAACTGCGCTACCGAGGGGGTTGCCTTGTAGTGCGGGCTAACGCGGAAGCTACGTGCTTCCGTTCACGTACTATAATCGTGTAGCCTCGGGACGAAGTCGTAGTGCGGCTTCGGCGTGTTCCCGTACCTCAGGCCAGCATTCCAAGGCGGACCCAATTGTAGTGATTGGGGCGCACGGTTGGTTCAAGGTTATCTTCCTAGTCAAAGAGGGTTCCAAGTGAACCCTTGCTCAAGGTGATGCCAAAAGCGGCATCATGAGCGATCGCAAGCAATGTTGTTGCAGTAAGGCGATTAGATCCTCGGGGAGGATCGTTCCTTGGCCTTGAAGTAGGCCAAGAAGAGTGCACTGGGAGGAGCTGGAGAGGCTCCACCCATGGCCGGGACTTGGAGGAAGTCGGCCGAACTAGCTAGTGGAGAGTAGAGTCAAGTGTGGGGTTTGGTTCTTTGCCATGGGACGCCATGGTACGGAAACAAACTCCTTGATGTGGGACGCTACAACTTGGATGTTCGTTTCTACAAAATGGACAAGTCGATGAGGACATCGACTCCCTGTTGGTAGGGGTGTGTGTCGCGGCCTTTTGCCTTGAGGGCAGGGGAGGTTGGGACACAAGAGGGGTTGCCCCTGTGGTGGGGGCAGTAGCAGCGATATGTACGGGGGCTGAAGCACCCTTGAGTGCCCAAGGCACTCAAGGAGGCGGAGGCGCTCACTAGGTGGAGCCCCGCACACCGGGTTGCGGTGGGGGTGGCTCCACAAGGGGTGGTGGTAGCTTAGCGGGACTTAGTGGGGGTGGCATAGGACTCACCATGGGGTGGAGACCTCGAGGTGGGAGTCGTGGGGAGTCTTGGGACTCATCACGGTCCATTGGGGCCGCGGTGAGTGGGCCAAGACTCACCGCGACTCACCACCGGGAATCGAGGGTCTTCGTGGTGGTTCGCCATAAAATGGCATGGCAGGTTGTGAAACCCCCGCGGACAGCTACAGAAGTATATATAGGGAGTAGTAACCCCGAGAACGGTGCAAGCCCGTTGGTGACCAAAAACTAGTGAGTAAGCGAGCGAGCCGGAAAGCGACCAAAGAGTGGGGAGCTGTTCCGGACTGCCAACTACAAAAGGGAATTCCCGCTGGTTCCAAAGCGGTGGAGGGTTCTTTGGGAGAACAAAGGGGGACCGTTATGCCCCGGTGAGCAGCCGAAGCTCCAAGTTGGCCCGACGGCCAGGTTGGGAGTCAGGCGCGCGCATCAAAGCGAGTAACTATGACTTGAGGGGGAGCTTACCGAAGTGAGGTGCGCAACATAGTTTGTGTAGATCCTGGATGTTACAATGGTATCAGAGCCTAGTCTTTCTTAAAGTTAGGAGTGAATACCCTCTTTAGGAAGATTCGATTAAGATGTTTTTTTTAAAAAAAATTGTTGTTAATATTTTTAAATATTAAATAGATAGTAGTGATGTTGCGTCATAACGATAGTATAAAAATTTTATGGACTTAAATCAACCCATTTTCCGTGATTTTTCTTCAGAGTGTGAGTTTAAAATTATATGTCGTCGTAAGACAGAAATTAGAGATATGATAGTACAGACATTTGGAGAGGAACGATATAAAGAAGTGTTACAAAACCCACAACCTGTCGTCTTTCCTATAATTAGAAATTGAAATGTATACATATGTATATACATAGTCCATGGATCGAGGTAGATATTTTCCGCCTAACTTTTCACCGCCAAATGTATTTAGTATCAATGTGCGCGCCATCGACAAACATCATCTTGTAAGATTTTTAGTTGCAGAATTTGGAGTAGAATTCATGAACCTTGTCATGAGTTCAAATGTCCCTTTTGTATTACCAATAGTCACGTACGGGATGGTTTGGGACACTATTTACATACTATAAGAGAATAGAGATAATATACATTAATTTTAGAAGACAAACACCACGAAGGAATGAGTAGTGGAGCAAGATGGCGGACAATGAAGGAAAACGCACACACTACTCATCAAGCCAATGATCAGACGGTGTGGATAATGGAGCGCTTACACGAATTGCAAAATGCTCTTGTCACGACCTAACAACAAAACAACGAGTTGATGGAAGAGCTTAAACAAGTGAGACAATCAACCGCCCCAGGACTGGTTGCTGATGGGTCGAATACGTTACTGCAAAAGATGACCAAGACGTACAAGGTTGAGCCGTATAAAAGAAGTCGCGTCATGGGAGTATTTATCGAATGGAGGTACATCTGTCATATTTCCCTACATCAAGCGATTTGGACCACGGAATGTTCATACGATCTTTTCTACTCGACAATGTTTCAACATGGTTACAATAATGGGAGAGAAGACAAATTGCAAAAGGAAAACCTTTACTATGGAGCACCTTGAAAGCAGGACTGCTCCAATAATTCAAGGCAGTAGATGCTGTTACAACTGCTCGAATGAAATTATGGAATTTGGAACAACGCGGGACTGTGCAAAATTACATTGAAGATTTTTTGAATTTTCAGGTCCAAATCGAAGACATGAGTCGTGCAGAAACTTTAGACAACTTCAAAAGAGGATTGAAGAATAAAATTCAAGGAGAGGTAATTTTACGCAACCCGGTTGATGTCCACGAAACAATTTCATTGGCCCAAAAGATTAAAGGGACGCTACCAAGATGAAGGTATGATGAAGGTATATACGTTCTATTGAACCAATACGGACCAACGCCTATGGAGCTTGGAAATCTTCGAAGACGGGATAACTTCCAATACTCTCAAAGAAATAGGCCGGCAATCAGATATGGAGAAGATAACACACAACGGCGAATGAAATTGAATGACAAGGATGTGACCTCCTCAATATTCTCACGAACAGAAGGACAAATGGAAACGAGACAATGTTATAACTGTGGAAGATACGGACATCTTGCGGCCAATTGCCGAAGTGGAAGATACAATCGACAAATTTATCGAAGACCTCTTAACAGTTTAAGGAGATGAGAAGATAACGAATATCACAATGAGCAGGAAAATGAGGACAACCAGTAAGTAGACCTTGCGGTCTTACTGGTTCTACAAAGAAGAGGAAAGGCGAGGGGCCCTACAAGGAGAAGAGACAAATCAATCATGCGGGCAAGAAAGAGATGCAGTTAATTGTGGCAGATGGAACCTTGGAAGGTATTCATGTGAGAGTGTTGATAGACCCTGGGGCAACAGAAAACTTCTTACCTAGAATGGCTGCCTTGAAACTATGACTCCCCTTAGAAAATGATGAAAGAGAGGATGTAGAAATGTCAAATGGACATATAGAGGCCATTGAGACACTACCTAAAAACATAGAGTTGTCGATTGGTAAATATAGAGAAATCTTAGAATGGCGAGTGGTCAGACTGACTCGATATGACGTAATATTAGGGGGAGATCGAGTGATGACACCATATCAAAACCTACCATCATTTGTTATAGGTACTACAGATATATGTAAGAAAGATGTATTATTTGTAGGTTTAATAAGAGACGTGGAAAATCCAAAAAAAGACATGAGTGAGGTCCTTATAGAATTACAGAGTGTATTGAAAGAGTTCAAAGATGTTTTTCCAGATGACCTACCAGCACGGCTTCTGCCAAAGAGAAGAGTAGATCATAAAATTGAGGTTATTCCAAGTAGTACTCATTCTTGTAAAGTCCCTTATCGATTAGCACCAAACGAGTTGGAAGAATGTAAGGCTCAAGTCGAGAACCTACTATCAAAAGGCTTTAGAAGACCAAGTGTATCCCCGTATGGAGCACCGGTGTTATTTGTGAAGAAAAAAAATGGAACAATGCGCATGTGCATTGATTATCGAGCACTCAACCAGCAGACAATGAAGAACAAGTATCTGTTATCACGCATGGACGATCTATTTGACCAACTGCAATGAGCAAAATACTTTACGAAGCTTGATTTGAGGAGTGAATACAACCAAATTCGAGTCGCTGATGAAGATGTATATAAGACCCACTACAACAGATCGCGGTAGTTATGACTGCCAAACCGTGGTAGTCATGGTTTTCTTGACTTTGACCATGACTGCACCATGTTTTTATATGAAATTGACCTTCCGCAGTCGTTCATACGACTGTAATCATATGAACGACTATCCAAGTAGTCGTCTGTATGACTACATGGCTCCGGAATGGGCGGAAGGCTAGTCAACGGCAATTGACCAGATTTAGCTCACCATTCATAGTCATTTCCATGACTACAGTGTACATGGATGAGATTACATAGTCATGATGACTACTAGGGATTTTGTAATTTGATGTGTATAATACAATTAAAACACCATATGATCACAGGAATGACTAATGGGTGTATTGGTTAGCAGGTAGTGAACTATAACTCTTATAGAGAAGAGGTTGCAGGTTCAAACTCCTCTAAGAACAGTCAAATGGATAAGATGGCCCTAGGGTTAGTAGGCGAGCTAAGGATAGCACGTGGTAGCCTAGATGGGCTGCCACGTGGTTTTTTCATTATTATAAAATACATTATGCCACGTGGCACAATGCGGTGCAACGCGGCGTCCGACATATGTTTTTAATTTTTCTAGTTTTTTTTAATTTAATTTAATTTTTAATCAATTACGCCTCGCCACGTGGCGCGACAGCGACGACTGCAATATAATGATATATATGACTGCAGTGAGAGATATCACTTGGTTCATCTGACTGTAGTCATCCAGACCGTTGTACTCATTGTATTCACTTGGTTTGCACGACTTACAGTCATAGAAGTCATATGTACCGTTTATGACTTCAGAATAGTCATATATACAGTCATAAATACCGCGATCTGTTGTAGTGATCGCTTTCCGCACTAGGTATGGACATTTTGAATACATGGTTATGTCATTTGGTCTCACCAATGCCCCAGCCACATTCATGGGCCTCATGAATGAGGTCAAAGGGATATTTTTAATTACCCCCATATGCATTATATACATACATTAAGGGATATTAAGAAAAAATATTTATGTGTATTTTAGGGGTTAACATTACAAGAAACAGGTATAGTATAGTAGTAATTAGCACGTATTGTGGAATGAGGGTTTATGGGTTTGACTCTAACAAGTAAATGGAATTGGAATGAAATTACTTATATACGACCCTGAGCATGGCTAACTCGCCCTAAAACTGCCTGTCAAAATTGTTCGACCTGGAAATCCCCCCTTCGTTGGCAAACCCTCGGAAAAAACAATGCCTCCAAATCAGTCATTTCCACTTCCAAATGTAAGCCTCCAAATTGACATCAGGTCTACTTATGTGGATGTTGAGGTACTTCAGCTGCTTATAGAAAACGATGATAGCTTTTTTTCCCAGCTGCCAAAATATCGTCAAACAAAAACAAAGACTCCTAAAAGAACGAACGTAACGCATGAGAAAACAACAAAGAATGCGCTATTACCTGACTCCAGAAAGTCGCTTTGTGAAGCCAGTTGTCAAAAACCTGGTCACTGAAACCGTTCAGCTTCAAACCAAACTCTTTACTATTTTTCGGGAACATGTTGGTGTATTTAACTGTGGGATCGAAATTATAGATTTTCAACCACCTCACTTTGTCTGAGATTAAGAGCATGTGCAATTTCTCCTAGGTCATCTCAGGCTTCGCGAGCTTATCGTAATGTGCTTTAATCTGTCCAAGGAATTCCGGGCCAAAAATTGGGTCTGCAATTTCTGAGCTATTTCATGAACCCAGACAGAAACTATTTTCTTTGGGACTCCATCTCCCTGGTAATAGCCAATTCTACGCCATTTGCAGTCCTCATCTCCTCTGCTGTTGTGTAATATTCTGTAAGGGAAGAAAGAGGCGAGGTTGAGGGCACCTTACTGTGTACATGTACTCCAAGAATGCATCCCTTGTCAGGGAATACTATGTGCCAGAGCCTTTGACACTCTCGCATTTTTTCAAGACCTCTGGTGCAAGAACAGTCCTGAACTCGGCCAGATTCATCTAGCCAATTCTCTGAATTTGGTAATGTGTGTGGACCAGGTTGGTTGTCACATGCGAGACATCTCTGTTCCCCTGTTCATAAACCGAAACAAAGCCTTAAAAGTCTTGAGTGTGGAGGCATGAACAGAATGCAAACATGAAGGCAAGAACAGAATGTTGTGCTGAAGGCAAGGAGGTGTGAGCTGAAAAAAAGAAAAAAGAAAAAGAAAAGGTGGACGCGTTGCCGAAGCAAGCGTAACTTATAGTGTCACTTGACCCCATATGGCTACTGCCTTCCGGTGGGAACGTGGACACCGTAATGACTTCCAACAGGTGGATTGAACGCACAACCACTCGTGAGAGGGTATGTGCCCTTACCACTGGGCTACACGCTGGTTGTCAATGGTGTGAGCTGAATACTCACTTGTCAATGTCATGCATCGTAGTTAGAAGGCATGCAATGTCGTTCGTTGGGTCCAGGACCATCGCCTCTACCACGCGATGTCTCTCTTTGTCATTGGAATGCATCCTATCGATGTAGCCCATCCACACTAGTAACCGATGGTTACCGTCCACACAAAAAATATTTTCCCTGAAAATGCCCTTGTGTTGTTGTTCTGGAGGAGGTTAATCGTCCCACTTGGCCTTCCTTGCCTTATCTCTGCACCTCTGCCGTTTGTATCTTCTAGTGATACATAAAAAACCTATGCACCGAGTTTGTAGCCCACTACAACAGATTCAGGCTTTTATGACTGTTGTTTTGTAGTTATAAGAGCTATTTATGATTGTCTCACTACCCAATGAAAAAAGCCATGTCAGTTGTGACATTTCAGCCGTAAGTGACATGCGGTCGTAAATCACTAGAAGAGTAAACGGGTTTTTCCACGGTTTTTTCCACACTTTTTGCTGTGGAATGTGCCCCAGTCCACACCTGCCGTGGGTGTAAGGAACGACTAGTGCTTTCGGACAGCCCGTGGACGGCCTGGCTCTCGGATGGCCCTATGGAAAAATCCACATTGGCTTTTTCCACATGTTGCATGTGGGTGTGAAAAAAGCTATTCGGTGTGAAATGATCCACTGGCTGTTTTCACACCTTGTGCAAGTTTCAGGGGCCACGTGTGTTTTGGCAAACACCGCCACGTGGATCCTAAAGGTACAAAAGGTGTGGGCTTGTCCACACCTACGGGAAAATTGTGCGACAGCCAGTCAGCAGGGTTTGACGACATCTGGGCAATGGTATGAAAAACACGTGTATTTTTGTGAGGACGACACGTGTATGGCTGCGACGAGGCGATGTGCATTTATGTAGAGTGGACATCTGGCATGACATGTGGGTGTGGTAAAAGCCATTCGGTGTGAGATGATTGACTGGCTGTTTTCACAGCTTGTGCAAGTTTCAAGGGCCACGTGTGCTTTGGCAAACACCACCACGTGGATCCTAAAGGTACAAAGGCCAGTTGTGCAGCTGTCTGTTGACGTGGCACATCAGCTGCCTGCTCATAGTCATGGGCCACGACTGGGTTTTATGACTAAAGTAGTCTATGTCAGCGCGATCAAGGAGTTCTAGTCGGGCAACACGTGCCTCTGCCAGATTTCATATAGAGAAGAGCGGAAATAAGAGTGTCCATGACTGACATATATGACTTTGGGTAGCAACTCCCGGGATACATGTGTTATGATTGACACGTGTCATCAAAAGGTTTTTTCAAATAATTACCATTGTTTTAATTTTTTATTTAATAATTTCTCTTAAAAATATAAATTGATTAAATAATTGAAGTTCTTCATTACATTGTGAAAATTCCAATATAAAACAGAATGGAACCAAGTATTTTTTTTGCATATTGCAACGTACGCAATGAGAATTAAAATAGAGAGTTATAGGGGAGTAGAAGCCCTGTAAATCATATTACCAAAATCCAAATGAGAGAAATGTCTCAATGGACACCTCAAAGGCTACAAGGTCCAAAAATGCAAGCCTCAATTGCTATTTGAAGCGAAAAATAAGCAAGCCCACACATGGCTGAAGTGTTGTAGTAATACTACAGTTCTAGTACTACTAGAATCAAGGACTCTATTTAGAAATAACTAGTGCAATCCAATGCTTTGCGTATGTGGGACACTACAACAAAATCTGGACAAGATTAGCATTCCTAACATTGGGAAATAAAGGACTTCAATATTTTCTCAGGGGTGTCCTCCAGTCAACTAGGCAAACACCTGAACCCTACTTATCACACTAGTTCTTATGCTGACTTGCGCTTCCAACAGGCATTCACCTTTTTGCCTTGATTGTTCCACCCTTTACTGCGGTCGGAAACATATTCATCAAAGCTTCTCCTCGTCTCTGTTATCTGTTTTTCGATACTTTCTTGTTGCCACATTGGCAGTAACATGTCAAAATCACTCCAAAACCACCATAGATCCACCAACGAGCTAATTTGCAGAATTCAACATGGAAATTTAGGGACGACTCTGATAACAGGGAAAAACAGGCTGAAATGTGTTGAGGAAGGTGCCTTCATTAGCAGTACTTTGTTCTATCAATTGTGTTGTTGCCGCTGCTGTTTCCACTTGACCATCTACTCTAGCAGATTTCTTGTAGCTATTGATCCCTCAGCTTCAACCTGAACATGAATCTGGACCTCTATCCCCTAGTCCCTCAGCTATCCCTGCCCCGTGTACAAATCATGAATACATCCCTTAGCCTTGCTGCTAGCAACTGACACTGACGGCGTAAAGTTCTTCCTGCAAACACCCCAACCCTACTTATAACAGTAGTTCCAATTCTGAATTGCAACTGCTTCTATCTGTAGTCGAACAAGCACTCACCTTTTTGTCTCCATTGTCCCACCATTGACCGCGGTTGGAAATGTGTTCATTCCAAAGTTTCTCTTCATCTTTGTTATCTGTTTTTGGGTACTTTCCTGCTGCCACATCGACAGTAACCTGTCAAAGTCACTCCAAACCACCACAGATCCACCCAATGAGCTAACTTAGAGAATTCAATATGCAAATTCAGGGCTGAGTCTGATGAGAGGGCAAAATAGGCTGAAATAGGTCGAAGAAGAAGGTGCCCTCACCACACTGTCCTCGACCTTGTGTCATGACCCATGGAGGATTTGACTGACCATGAACCCAAGAATACCTCTTGTGTGTGCTGCTTGTGTCTGTAGTCAGGTAATGTTGGATTGGTTAGTGAGAACCACCTCGGTGCAGCTGAGCGGGCAGAGATTGAAACATGGCCTGCTAAGACCAAGCTGATTCTCCCAAGAACCTTGTAAACATCAGGAAGAATACCAAATCATGGTACTAACTGGAGCCAAGAGCCCACATTTGCAAGATGGACAAACTTCTTCACATCGTACATTAAGAAAAAGCCACACCTTGCGATTGCGGTTGTCCACGTGAAAGATCTTTAGAAAACTCATGCCAGCTCTGCTCCGTGCTGCAAATTCAGGGGCGAGTCTGATGAGAGGGCAAAATAGGCTGAAATAGGTCGAAGAAGAAGGTCCCCTCACCACATTGTCCTAGAGTTCCTGCTATCACGATGCTTTGGCACTGAGAAGATGCAGACCCCAAAAAACACTAAGTCCCAGCCCTGCACACTGCGACCTAGCAACCCTAAACGAACTCAATCATTTGTCTATGTCCTATTGTCATTCATCCATGTCTTGACCTGGCAGCATGCATAACAGCCAAAGTCATGAAGTCATATGTGCGTCTAGCCATATGTACACGTCATTCGAGTATAGTGGTGTCCGTGACTAGTAGTCATATCCGCCATGTCAATGTTTATGGTCAAACATGTTTGACCTCTGTTGAGCAAAGTGCGGAGTCATACAGTCGCATATACAACTTCCCCAGTACGTGTCAACTGCAAAGACTTTCACGACTGCATATGGCATTTTGAAGTCAGATTTGCCATGACTGCGCATAAATGACAGTCATGAAAACCACAATTTGTTGAAGTGGCCATGTGCAAAATTGGCCTCCAGCTTTGTGATGTCATGGGATATTGGAGGGCGCACAACTGGCATGGAGATCATTCGGCAGAGTGGAATCTAGAGTCTTCCTCCTGGCACCATCATCTCCCGAATTACTTCTTGCAAGTTGACCTTCTGGTATGACATGAGCTCTTTGGCTTTGTCTAAATAATGTGGCCTGGCCTTCTCAGGGTCGTCGCTGTCATTGTCGCCCTCTTCCTCAGCCTCCTCTCACATTTTTTCTGTGGCTTCTTTCTCCTACATTTCTTCTACAAAAACACGTTGGCAAGTCAGAATCCCATTCACAGAGGTCATGATCGTCGATGATCATGACCTCCTAAACATTCATATATATGAGCCATGGACCTTTAACAAGAGACCTTACATTCCCCAAAAACAAACCGCAGTGTATTCTAAAACAACGATTGAAAGGTTGTGAACATTCCACACTTCTTTTATCTAATTGTTGGAAACTAGGCCTACGCCCATGGTAGGAACACTTCTCAAACAGACGGCTTTGATAGTTTGCATTATCGTGATCGTCGACGATCACGACAAACACGACATGCTATCTGTGAACTCTGATCTCTTGCTTTCCAATCACCTATCTCTGAATCATCCGAGTGACACAATGACATGCTTGGAGACATAGAACGAATACAAGCAAGAGTCATGATCGTCAAAGATCATGACATTTGGGCATCGTCTGATTCTCACTCCTCTGTCTCTCTTACCCCCACCTCCTATTTGCTGGGTATTGTGGGTTCAACCTTTGATATGATGTAGGAGATGAATGCTAATTCGTGAGCCTGCTCATGAGCTCATGTGAGCCTGTTAGCTTGGCCAGACTCATGTGAGCTTGTGAAAGGGGGCCCCGTGACTGTGGATATTTCACCTATTTCCGTGCATTTCCGTGCATTCGCCTCTTCCCATGATTGAATGACATCATCGGTCACATCAGCCTGTCAAGCGAAAAAAAATGTAATCACAAAAACCAATTTCGCTGACGAAACCCAAGTTTTTGTGCTCACGTGAGTTCAATTTTGGACAAGAGCTTAAAAAAGACAAACCAAAAAATAAAAAATAAATAAAAACTAATAAACTAATTTTGCTGACGAAACCTCAGTTTGTGCTCGCGTGAGTTCAACTTTGGACACTCTTAGCTACGATGAGTTTACAGTGTTGAACAACGAGATACTGCACATGGTGTCATATTTATTTTGGATGTCCTATTACTTTGCCTTCATTGCCTCTTATCTGGGTGTTGACACCCATATAATTCATGGACCTCCCGCAAGTCCTCCAATGACATCAAAAAATAAATAAACATAATAATAAAAAATCTGAGAACTTATATGGATGCTGACGCTCACATAATGCGTGGACCTCCCGCAAGTCCTCTAATGACAAAACCACGAAAAAAAGAAAAAGAAAAAACCAAGTATGTATGTATATATATATAATGTGAGGACTTATGTGGGCGTTGACGCCCACATAATTTGTGGACCTTCCGCAAGTCCTCCAATGACAAAAAAAACACAAAAAAACAAACAAACAAAACTTTCAAAAAGACCAATGTGGGTGTGGACGCCCACACATTTGTGGATCTCCCGCAAATCCTCCAAATGATACAATAAAAAGTAAAAACTTCTAAGTAAAAAACAAAAACATATCATAACATAACATATGTGAGGTCTAGGAATTATGTGGTCGTCAACGCCCACATAAGTCCTCACACCTGATTATAGGCATATAATGCACCAATACGATTCTAATTTTCCAAATGGCGCTGCTAGTATTCTCACGGGAATAGGACTGCTTTTGTCCTCGGGTATAGGCCCTTTTCTAATACCGCACCACTCTACGCTCACGACCACTAAGCGTGACGCCCAAGCTCACGCTTAGTGGGTCAATCGTGAGCCTGGGCTCATAGGCTCACGTGAGCAAGCTCATGGCGTAGCTTTCCTCTTTCATCCTCCATCTCTCTTTTGGCATCCTTGATTTGAGGGCTTCAAGGTCTGCAGAATGTCAAGATCGTCGACTAGATTTCTTAGTGGTGACCTGTATCTTGTACTTCCCATCATGTACAGTCAGTAACTGGGAATTCCAGTCATGGAATATCCTGGCCTGTTTCAGCCATGGTTGCCCCAGCAATAAGGAGTAAGCTTCCATGACATCATCCATTTTCAACACAGACACTGTGATCTTAAAGATCATCTTCTGGATCTGTATCTTTACTCCTCTTATCAAGCCTAATGGCTGTACACTCCTTTGATCTGCCATTGTTACTGTGAATGGGGCTGGTTTCATGTTATTTAGACCAAGCTTCTGCCTTAATTGGTCTGTCATAATATTCACCCTTGAGCCTCCATCTATCAGTACATCAGTCAAGTCTGTGTTTCCAATTCTCAATTGGATTACTGGCATAGAATCATCAAAGTCCATGACTGTTTCTCGCCCTTCAGGCTTCACATTATAGCTTGTCACCTTGCTGTTCAGGTCTGTGTTCTCTGTCACATGAGCAATCTGATTAATTGCTTGATACAACCTGTGCCTACAATGAGGTACCACAGCCAATAACTTTCCAATGGTAATCTCAGCTTTGGTCTGGCATATTACTTCAACCAGAGTCCCTTCATTACGCTGCACTTATGCAGCTTCTTTCTTCACTTCATCTGCACCTTCTCCATATGCTCTATCAGAGTCAGAAGAATCTGCCATATGGATATCAGTATTCTTCTGCATTTCCCTTATGGTGTCAGCCACTTCTCTGTGTAGTTCCTTCTCATCTCTCCAAGCCTCATCATCTTCAGGCACATCACTACCATCCTCATTCTTATCTTCTTCCTCATCCACTGGAGGTATTAGTTTAGCTTTGCTTCTGGTCACTATCATTGTACTCACTTCAGGTACAAAACATGGCCTAACCATGTGAGCTGCCACCACCGGCCCCTCATTCACATGAGCTATCATCTCATTCTGGTGTCTGATCCAGAATGGACATGCTGCCTTGCGATGTCCTGCCTGGTTACAATTGGTAATTCCCTCTTGGATTACCTCTCCCTGCCATACCGTTGTTATATCCACCAGGCCTACCATAGTGTTCCTGATCATTGTTTCTTCTTGGCTGGGGCTGCACTTGATGCACCCTCACTTGCCTAGGTTCTCTTGCAGCTGTCCTTTTGTTGTAATAACAATTCTCAGTAGAATGATTATCCATTTTACAGATAGTACAATGTTTCTCCTTCATGTGGCATTCAGCTGTGGTATGGCCTTCATTCTGGCATTTTGCACACCATACACCCTTCCTCCAATGTGTTGCAGTCTCTGTGGCATACTTCTTCAAGATCTCATCCAGTCTTTTCTCATAGTTTTCCCTCTTCAACTTTTCCTTTTTCTTACTCTTCATTTTGAGCTCTTGCTATTCTTCCTCATCTGACTCCTCTTCAGAGTCCTCATCATCTTTTTTCTCTCTTCTGAGCACAACGACGCAATGGCGTGAGCGTTGCGCGTGAGCGCGCGAGCGTACGCTCACGCAGGAGTGACGTGGCGTGAGCGTCATGTCAGCATGCTGATGTGGCGGTAAATGATGACGTGGCACTGTCCGTCATCTGCCACGTCAGCATTAACATGCGCCGCCTATAACCGTGGATGGTCCTATGACCGTGGAATTAATGCAAGGAATCTTGCCTAAATAGAATCAAGACGAGCGTTGAGGCCTACAATTGCAGCATCCAACATTGTGCAATTACAAATGCTTGTTTCACTTTTACAATTACGAGGACGACAAAATATCCTCACAAAGTGTGCGCCATAAAGGCTGCCACGGGAAGACCTTCCTCCTCCTCAAATAACAATGAGAGTTAGGATCATCTTCAAAAGATGATTGTAGTGCATAGCGACAGCAAGACATGTAGACTTCGAACGGTGCAATGACAAATGTGCACTACCTAAAAGTTGTCACTCAGAGCTCACTCCGTATAGTTGGAGGCCATATCATTGCACAGCCGACGAATTGATGTGAATTACACATTTCAAATCATGGTCATCCACATACCACATTACATAGTTCATGCTACCCATGTGTTGTATCCCGCTGCAAAAGAGTATCGACCTCGTTGAAACTCATAGTGGCCTGGTGAATGAAGTTGTCACGTTTGGGATCGCAAACCATCCTCCTCAAAAATATGAAATACAAATGTTTGCAGGGTATGAATTTACCTCTCTTGCCCAAACTGGTTGATAGCATATTCACAAAATCAGGACATGTGCAATTGGGGAAATTGGAAACCGTGATGTCGTAGGTCCTGTCATGAACAGCAGATGTGGAAGTGATGATTGTGAATACCCGACCATATCCTGGATCGGGTACTTCCGTGGTGCTTCCAACACGAGCTTGGAGCATTCTTGCGGACTCCACTTTGCCAAAGTGTTCAGCGGTTGGAGGGAAACGCCGAACGAGCTTTCCATCTCGTTTGGTTGGCCACAAGTCAGGATTTGCCGGGGGGACGCAGAAGTAGTAGCACATGCATGGAGTTGGGGTTGTCTCGCAAGGGAAAAACCTGCCTCCTCCAGCATTTCAATCTCCTGAAAGCTGAGATGTGTTCCCACCTTCACGGGCCAAACGGTTGGAGGAGATGGCTTCATCACTACGGAAGGACGCACAGTTCCATGCACACATCTGGCACAATCATCTGCGCAGAACCAGAACTTGTGGTTCTTGGCTTCTGGTTGACCGTATGGACGCATCAAGCCCGTGAAAGTCGGAGCAGGAGTTCGGGCACCACCTCTGGATATAGATGAAGTGCACTTCTCGAAATTAGTTGCCCTGATCGCTGTACATTTCACACGAGACCCTACACTTGTGCGTTCTATGTGCCAAACGTGGTCGGGGCATGCGGACTCAAGCACATCAAGGGGGTTGTTTCTCTCCTGCACCATTTCAGTGGCACTGTTTGATGCTGGAGCTTGCCGTCGTGTTGGAGGTTCCTCCACAATGGAGGTTCCGGACATGGAGCTGTCATGCAGGGGAACACGAGGCTTCGAGAAGTTATCACGGTCTGCCCTGTGGGAATCTGAATCCGAACCAGGTGGAGTGTTCAATTTCCTCTTACAGGAGCCGAATCTCTCCTCCCCTTCAAGATGTGGAACTCTAGAAACAAGTGGCGTTCCCTGGGCATACATGCTCACCGCCCGTGCTATCTTGATTGGATCCCCAGATCTGTTTGCAGCACGCAACATCAACTCCCATTTGTCCGGACCCTTGCCACCAACCCCACCTCGTAAGAAATCACGGTATCGGGTTTGTTGTTGCAAGGCACGTATCAAATCATCTGTTGTTGCCACATACAAATCCCGACCTCGTTTCCCAGACTGCTGCAACCATGCGTTGTGCACAGTTTCTGCCAAATTGCAAGATGGCATGTCCGCCATTTCCTCAATGGACATGTTCTGCAAAGAGGATAACCACACTTCAGAACAGTGCACAGGAAACAACATAAAGAAAGCAATGAGTCAAAAATATGGAAAGCAAATGTATGAATAAAGCATGAAATAGAAGCCTCGTACCATTGTCATGGCTGCTCCCCACTGTCTATACCGGAAGTGCCAAAACGCCAGCCAATCTTCCAATGCTCTCATACTCTCAAGTGATGCAGCTCCAGAAGAGAACCACCAGGCACGAATTGTCTGGAACAAAGTGTCCGCCTCCTTCATTGTTCTAGCATCTTTGTACTCTTTGCACAATTTACGGTGCTGAGTCTGCATCTCTGGTTTGATGTCCGACTTTGTATGTTTTTCCAGAGATTGTGTCCAATGGAATAGACATGTACGCTCTCTTCCTGCATTGGCACTTTTGGGTCGCCCGATCCGAAGACAATACGAACAGCATTGAAATTTGCTTGAGCACTATCCGCCATGAAACCTGCGAAATTTGGAGATGGCAGCCCATGACACGTATCAGGGAATTCCACATGAGCTTCTGGGATTCCGTATCCTCGGATTGCATGTCACAAACTGCAATTGTCATAACTCGTTGGTACACTGGATCGTAGACATGACAAGCCATTGTCGTCCAATCCTTCACTCGTTTCACATGATCAAACATAAGAAAACAGTTCTGCAAGTCCCCAGTCTTCTGCATCCGCTTCACGAGGCTAACCCCACTGCCCTCCCCAACAGTCGACATTTTGAAAAGAAAAACTTTGATGGCACCTTGACCTGGGAATACATTGTCCTGGATGTAATCGTACTTGCTCACTCGTTTCAATTCCAAAATATTGTCTATGTAGCCTCTGATCCCAGAGCCCATTCTCAATGCATTGATCTGATGCCGAATGTTAGGTGAACTTAAAGTGGAGAAATGATCCATGACCAGGTCCAATGCTGCACCGTCAAGTTTAGTCCCCACAGAATCCCCTTCACTCAAAATATGGCTTTCCAAGAAGGACTTGCTTGCGCCAAGAGCAATTGCAGATGTTGTTGCGGATGGGTTTCTCCCGAACTCCTGTTTAATCAACCTCGATACTGTCTCAACACTCTCCCTGTAATCCCCCTTCGAGACAGGATGGTTATGGAATCCGAAATGCACACAAGCTCTTGTCATTGTTTTCAAACGGTGGACAACATAGTACATTCTTGCTCCGCAGAGCGCCAAGCAGGATGGCACAAGTTTGCAGAATTTGCAGACGAAAGTGTTTGCCGGTGGAGGGGCAGTCCCAGGCTGAAATGGATTTTCCGCCAGACCCTCCCATTCGCTTTGATTATGAACCCCAGACTGAAGAAAGTGTCTGCAATTCAAATTATCACACCTAAGGTGTCCATTGCAAACTGTCCTCCTGAAAACAAGCTTGTCATCATTCTGAATATTGGATGTTTTTGTTCTGCACCACGGGTGCCCGTCGTGTTTCTTGTCCATTCCATGCATCATGATTGTTACACCTCCAACTCGCGGAGGAGGAGGCAGCTCGAATAGGATATCGCCATCAAAAGTCTCCGGCAAGAACTTCACAGGCACCTGCTTCAAAGATTCCCAATCAATTCCCCGCAACTCACTTTTGAATCCAGCCATTCCTCCCATCGCCCGCAATTTTGGAATGACACTACAAATCTCTTCTTCATCAGCTTCTCCAACCACAGTAGGAAGGACTGGATTTGGAATTTCACTTATGTCATCATCGGAAGAATCCGAAAGCTCAACGATTGGAGTGGAGGACGTCTGTTCTTTTTTCACCACCACCTCCCTCTTGTCTTCAACGACCGAAGCAGCAGTCCCGGGCGTCACATATGACCCAAGGGACTTTCGCCGAGGCTCTCCAAGTACTCTGTATCGACCAGGACGCACTCTCCACTGGCTGATATGAGCCGTCTCATCACGGTTTTGGAAAGAGTATTTCAACAACTTCCCTTTAAGATCGTACACCTCTTTCTCCAAAAAGATGGAGCCATTCTGCAGCTGAAAACGGGTAGCCAAGACATGTTCCAGAACAATTGCAAATCCATTGTCAAGGACTTCCTGGGAGAACGGCACTGGTTTGTCGTCAGAGAAGAACTCCGCTTCAGAGGAAGCCATCTTCCTTCCTCGCGTACGTTTGTACCTTGCTATCGCAGATCTAGTGTAAATCGGTTTACTGATGTCTCCAGAACACAGTTGAAGAATGAGCAGAGAATATGGCGGAGGAAGCTCAGACAACGACTGTGCATATTATGTTATTCTTTCCAGATATGCAGCCGTCCATTTTAATTACTTTTCTTGTGGGCCCAGTGGTCAGAGTATCCCTAGGAGCAGTGTCGGCAGCTGTTAAACCGTTAACCAGAACCTCATCAATAAACCCAATAACAAAGCCGACTTCCTGGAAGCATGCCACAGGATCTGAGGATGGGATTGCAGATTAAGTAAATGTATCTTTATACTACTACCAATGATCATGCGCACCTGGAAAGTTCCAAATGTGAAACGAATGTGGGGTTTGGCTAACAAGGATGACCGTGTATGATATTCCAAGATTTGTCATCAAACTCTCGTTCATTTACATTTATTTGTGTAAGACTGTGCGCCAAGATTTCTGGGATTCGCTGTTATTTTTAAATATTGAAACCGTTCTAATAAAGAACACGCCGTTTATTTTGGGCGACACACGTCAGACATCCATAACTGAATACGAACAGCTGTACACCAATTGCTGGCATGTGCACTAATAAGGGAACGACTATGTGTAACGGTCACGCGAGAGGGAATCCGATGCTTCTAGAGACACGCAAGAACGCAGGCAATCCCGCAAGAAATCGGGAGTCACTGCGTTTTTCTACTTTTCGCGCTTAGAGAGAGAGTGGTAGTCAAGCTGGAGAGGGTTCCTTCTACAATACGAAAGAGAAGAAAGTCTCTTTATTTTACTTCCCTTAGAGAGAGACGCAGAGCAAGAGAGCAAATGACGAGGCGTCGTTTGTTGGAGAACACAGGGCCAAGGCAGCAGGTGAACGCGGAGACTGATTCAGAAGAGCAGACGGAGACTGAGGCAGCGGCTGTGACACAGTCGGCGATAAGAGTGCGCCAGCCTGTGGAGGCAGAGATGATTCGCAGGGACACTGAAGGAGGTGGAAGCACGCGGAACGCCGAACCGGGAGAAGGTCCAGAAACCCTAGAGCAGACAGAAATTCCAGCAGATGTGAGAGGGAAGAGGAAAGCTGCAGAAGGGGATCCAATTTCAAAACCTAAGAAGGCGCCAGTAAGTTTTATCTAACTTACATTTCATTGTTGAAGATATGCGTAGAGATTGAGTGGAATGTCCCAGACAGGGATTGTCGCTACCGACCATCACAAAGGTGATTTGCTTTCTACTCCTCTGCTAAGGGTTTACCGCACAATGAGTGGGTGACTATCGGTACAGTCATTCACTGTTGTTCAGATCATACAGTCTGTCTGATTGCCTTTCAAGGAGTCCTTCCTCTTCCCTTCTTTAGCAGGAACTACTGAATTGCGAGCGTCGTTAACGCCATTCGATTCTCCTCATGAGATTTATGTACCTATGTGTTTGAAGAGAGAGTGAGGGTCGGCATACGTCAATCATCGTTGTTCAGACCATACAGTCTGTCTGATTGCCTTTCAAGCAGTCCTTCCTCTTCCCATGCTGGCGACGGTAATCACAGTGGAGTCAATCTGAATAATCTGCACTTACTGTCCGCCCTAAACTATACTGAATGTCGTTGCCGCCAATCACTTGCACATAGATGTCATTACACAACACCGATCCGGCAGGTCGTTATCTTTTGTGATTGTCGTTAACGCCGTTCGCTATCGCTCTCGCTTTTGTTTTGAATACGGCAGTATCAGCTTTGCTTGTGTAGATTGTGCTGAATTGTTTCACACCATTCATAGTGAGTTTCTTTGAGACAGAGTGATGGTCGTTACCGCCATTCACTATTTGCAAATTACTCAGTCAGAACTGAATGGCATCGTGCAGAAAACTGTGAGGTCGAAGCCTACAGGATCAGAGGGGAAAGGATCTGGAGATGGGGACGAGTCCGCAAAAAGCTCAGAGAATACAGATGAAGCAGATGAATCTGAAGTGCACTACCTTGACAAGGTGAAAGAACTCATGTCATTCCAGAAGGTAAACTCTCAGGAGGTTATAAGGGACATGCTCGTATCTGGAGGGCGTCTGGACATCCCTCTGTGCCGGATGATATCAATGCCTGTTGTGCGTCCACCTCTTTCCCATGACATAACAAAATTGGAGAGTGATTTTGTGCATGGATATAGACTTGGTGCACAAGTTTTTTATGTGTCACTGACGGATATAAATGGGAAAAGCACATTAGTGTCTCCAGAGATCAGTGATAACTGGGATGAGTGCTGGAAAGATGCCAATGAGGAGTTCGAGCTGGGCCTCATGATGGGAAAGAACACCCAGCAATTCTGCAACCACATGTTCTACGTCTGGGACGGCAACCACCGATTGCTGGCATGGATGGGATACATTCAGAAACACCATGCGAAAGACAAAGACAAGCATGTTGCTGTGGAGGCAATGGTTTTGGATCCTGGAAACGACATCGCTAGGCTTCTTACAGCTATGCACGACGTGAACAAGTAAGTCATCCAGGAGATTTCATTCCCTCTGTAGTGTCTTATTAATCCTCAAAAAACAGTGTTAAGGAATGCAATGTTTCCAATGTTTTTGCAGATCGACAGAGAAATCGCATGTGACAACAAGCTTGGTTCACACACTATTCCGAATTCAGAGGATTGGTCTGATGAAGCTGGATGATTTTCGGACAGTACTACCACCCAATATCATCAAGAAGTGCGAAACAGGAAGAGCTGCAGGCACTTGGTATTCTTTGACACGAGAGGCGTTTCTGGAGTACATGTATGCGGTAAGCCCGAGTCTGTACTCTGTTTACTTTTCGAATACATGTTTGTAGTCCCTTCGGAGCTAATCACTACTTGAATCAATGCAGCAAGAACTGGCAGAGGCAGCTGAGAAGGGAAAATCCGAATATTACCGCACTACACCAGAGGAACTAAGGACATCAAAGGGTGTGGAAGCTGCAATAAAGAAGGAGTTTGAAATGCGAAGAACCAAATTGATGTCCGCCTTCGGAAAGCAGCTTAGAATAGTAGATCCTGGACTTGGTCCTGAGTTCCTTCAGCAGATCAAAACACACTATGACAAGCATGTGCATCCGGAGATGCAGCAGGAGAAATTGCACCGGCTGGCCATATCGATGGTCGACCCACAAACAAAAATAAGGTGGCTGGAGATATGGAACTCAGATCAAACAGTAAAGGACTTGAATCAGTTCCCAAAGAGCACCATACAGCCTGGCACAAAGGTGGAAGGAATCAGTGATTTGGTGTTTGATAACTGGCTCCACAAGGCTACATTTTGGAGTCAGGTGTGTATTCAAACATGCCGTTTTCTTCTCTTCAAGTATGTGATGAGTATCTTATTTGCAATTCTGACAAATATACAATTTGCAGCTCGAAAAGCGCGCCGTCATTGTGCTGGATCAGACTTTGAAGGACCTGAACATTTCGATTGTTTCCCCTCCCCAAATGTCATTGGAGGCATACATAAGGAAGTGGAGAGGTCTCACCTGGAGATACTGTTTTTTCCGGGAGTTCTCCAAAGATGGTAACATTTTACGGTCCAACGACTTTGACAGTCAGGTTGGAGGAGAGTGGGCCATGATGCGAGTTGTGTACAGGTGCAATGTCATACTTGAAACTCTACTGCTTTTTTTGGGAAAAAATGTGGCTTCATAAGGATTGCAATCATAGATCCAGATTGAATGTCGTTGACGACATTCACTTCTTTGTCTGAGTCATTCTTAAGCGAGTATATGAATTCACCTGGTTAGGATCTAGGGTGTAATTATAGTGTCCCTGATTAGAATTGATAATGTCCTTGAATGGCGTTGACGACATTCACATCCGGAGTTTTGAGAGGTCCTCAGAGTTATGTAAATTTTTGTAATGTCCATAGAGGTTACAGTGAGGGTTCCTCACTTCATTTTGCTGAATGTCAATGCAGACATTCAGTTGTTCTGCATTGTTTTTGCCTCTTGCGAGGAATCTGGAGGCTTGATAAGCTCTGTTATGAGAAATCCAAAGTGAATGTCGTTGACGACATTCACTTCTGTGTCTGTATTATTCACCAGCGACAATTTGAATTTACATGGATTGGGAGCTAAGTAATTGGTTCCTTGTTGGTATTTTTTGAATGGCGTTGACGCCATTCACATACAGTGTTGTTGTGAGGTCCTCAGTGATATGTTCGTTATGAATGTGCATTGAGTTTTCCTGGAGGGTTCCTTACTCGAGTTTATGATTTCCATATGTGATTTTGCTTCATTTAAGGAATAATTAGGCTTGATTAGTGAATGTCGTTGACGACATTCACTTCTATGTCTGTGTCATTCAAAAACGATAGTTTGCATTCACCTGGATTAGGGTGTATTTACAGTATCATTGAATGGAATGTTTTGAATGGCGTTGACGACATTCACATCTGGAGCATCGTGTGGTCCTGAAAGGTCCTTGGAGCAGTTCTCAGAGCCATTTCAATCTATGTTTTTTTCATTCTGTTCTACTTGCATCTTACTCACTGAGCGCTTTTGTGGGTTGGGATTTATCTCCTTTTTTCAGGTACACGAAATATGTGCTTATGGAAGGAAATCACCTGAGCGGAATTCCAGACTATCTTGACATGTGGTCGGACCCTGCAAACGATCCAACCATGTATACTGCAGGGATATTGAAGGACTGGAGTCCTTCTCACTTCAGAGACTGTGGGTGGTACCTTGACTGCCCACCGGAGCACACGACCTTTCAAGAACAGCATATGAAATACTTGAACAATAACGCTGAGATGCTGGCGCCTTTGACTGACGAAGAGTACCAACGAAACATAGCAACATTGGTTGCCAAGGAGCCTGATGCTCAGGGAACGCCGCAGAAGGGAAAGAAGGCGGGCCGCAAACCAAAAGACAAGGCTGTTGATGTCATAGCCATCTCACCAGCAAAGCCAAAGGACAAAGACAAGTCCAAAAGAAGGAAAAGGACAAGGGGAAGGAGAAAGAAAAGGAGATGGAGAGTGGGCAGGACTTTACTGCTGGAAGATATACCCGCACTGTTCAGTGCGTGTTCGATGCCAAGCCACACCCTTCCCGTTCTGATTCGGCAGGAGAGATGAAAATTGTTAATGAGGGTTGGCTGTCGATGATGCAGAGTCGAAAGAGAGGATACACTGGGGTGCCATCCCCTACCTGGGACAATATAATCTCATTCCTCAATCTGGTGAGAATTCCAGTTTCTTTTCTTTTTCTCTGAAAGTTTCGTTGGCAGTATTTCAGTCTCGTTCTTTGAAAACATTCTTGCCATCGTTCTTATAAAAAACATGTCTGTTGCAGGTGAGCACAGGTCCCACCTTCGTGTGCGGTGTGCAGAAAACTTATGCGGCCGACATTGTCATTCTCGACATCCCGGATGGCCAGGCTGTGCCAGAAGTTCTTCCAAAGGGCAAGACGCCAGGCTGGAACAAATTCGAGGACAACTACTGGAGTTGGGTGTTCGGGTTCTGTAACAACTTCCTCTCTGATGCAGGGACACTTCTGCTTTTTCAGTCATGTGACAATGATAGTCGTCGGGCATTGGCATCATACCTCAAGTCTTCAGGGTTTGAAGTTTTGCGCACATGGAATTGTGTGAACAGCCTCTACCTTGTGAAAGGGGGTTTTTCTGGTCAGCTGGTATGCCGTCTCCCTTCTGCTTGTGCTTTCATGATGAGTTTCAATGTTCTCTGCAGCTCCACTCTAGTAGAATGTGTTATGATCGACACCGATCATCACCGATTCATGATTTTTTTGTGTCTGAGTTCTGAATAGCCGATGTACACACTTCCACTATAGATTGTGTTTACCACACTAACCTGCTATCTTTGGCAGACGAGGATGTTCGAGGCGATCTGCCTGCGGAGGATTCGCACCTCAAAGACACCATCCTCCATCCGCAGCTTTGAGATTTCTGACCAGGGTTGTTTCGTCAACCCCCCCTATGAGCCGCATGTCGATGACATTTTGTACAACTTCATGCAGTCCAGTCAGACTCTGAAGAGACCAGATGGCACTCCCTGGAGAGGTGCAAAGGAAAAGTCCCGAGCGTTCATGCAAATACTGCTGGAGTCATGCAGCCACCGCTCTGCACGGGTGGTCGATCTTTTTGTGTCCACAGGTTCGTTCTTTCCCTTCCGAATTGGTTTTCTTTCAACAGTTTCATCTGCTTAAATCCCCCCCCCACCAAACTGTTCATGTCCTCATGTCTGGTGCAGGAGCAACTTACCATGCATGCAAGGCAGGCGGAAGAAGCCTTTTTGGCATGGAGGGTGATTCTGACCTCTACAACACAGTGCTCCTCCCCCTTTTGTCTGGCTCCACTTCAGGCACACAGACTGATCGGATTCAAATTCGAAATGATGACGATCCCGAAGATAAGCAGGTCAACAACGACTTTTCATGTGAGTAAGTGCTAAACCCTCTTTGGGAGCCATACTCAATTTCTCAATAACATCAAAGTTACAGTAATAACTTTTTCAGGCTGTCTTTCAGGAAAGGCACCGGTGGATCTTCAGGAGATACAGTCATTTCTGGCGAGTCTGTTTTCGACAGCCCCCTTTCCAATTTTCTACTTCCTGTTTATGCCGAAGCAATGGCACTTCACGCGGCCGAGTCCCTATCCCCTAACTTTTTAGTGGCCAGCCGTAGGTGTATCCAGCGTGGATCCGGTGTTCTAAAATACTTAGACTTAGATGCAGAGGAAGCGGGGATACATTGTACTGACTCTGAGTCAGACTGAACTGTATTCTTTTAATATTCATTTTCATACTATCTGGAAAACGTTGAATCCCCTTCCTCCACCGTAGTTGTTCCTTTAGAACAAATAATAATCATAGAGCAATATGTATGAATCCATCTCACAAACCTCCCTGACTCTTCTCATATCCATTGTGCATTCATCTACAGTGTATTCATGCGTGCTCCATTCATGAATTTTTTCCTTTGTTCAACATCCATTGTACATTCATCCTCTGTACTCTTTAATCCACCCCACAAGCCTTCCACACTCATTTCATATACGTTGTGCATTTGTCAAAAGTTTTGGTCAATGCCTTTTATTATGTCGTCCAGCTTGTTTCCACGGTAAAGGGTGCCAATCTGCGGGAATACACTCCACTTCTTTCTGGGCGCGTGGTGACGCGGCCTTCACGTGTGATGACGTGGAGTGAGCCCCGTGACGTGGCATTTGCGCAAGGTGACGTGGCGTGAGCGCAGTTGCGCTCACGCGCTCACGTGACCAGGCTCACGCCGAGGCATCCCTGTAGCATCCCCAATTGCTCAATTCTGTTGGCTGTTTCAAATGCCTCCTCCACTGTATTATGGGGGTAGCATATCCACTTTCTTTTGTAATTCAGGTCTTAATCCACTCACAAACCAGGTCTTCTGTAACCCTGGTGCTGGCACAGCAGCCAACTTTTTCATCATCAACTCCATCTTTTCCATGTACTCTTCAACAGTTTCATGCTTCTTTTGCTTTAATTGCTGTAAACGCCCACTTCCGAGGATTCTTCGATCTGGAGGCATTCCGTATCAGCATTTCCTGCCTGTCCGGCCCCAAGCCCCACTGTTTCCCTTTCAAGAACTTGTTGTACCTGCATTGCTGCATAATTGACCTCACAATGTCCTCCGTTGTGGCAGTGAGGATGTCCACCAGATGCGCCGCAGAGGAGGTACGCCAGGAAGAATGCACTGATTCGGCCATGTTTGTCGTGGGCATGTCGGTGTCGGAGTCGAGACACATTTCCTGCACAAGCACATGTTGAGGTTACAAGCAAGTTACAAATAATGCCAAGAATAATATTCAACGGGACGCGAATTCGTGCAACTCACCTCCCGCATATAGTCGCCGAACTGGAGGAAACGATAATGCCACCATGCTAGCCAACTGACCATTGCTCCCTCGTCTGATTTCCTTACAGCACCTGACGATGTCCACCAAGCCCGTATATATGCAAACTGTGTCTCTGCATCATCCAAGGTGGGAGCACGCTTCCACGCAAGACACATGGAACGGTGCTCCTCTTTGAAATCTGGCGCCACGAGCTTGGTTGTGTACTGCAAAAGGCTCTGCAGAAAATGGAACCCACAAGATCTCTCCTTGCCTTCCATGGGAACATTGGGGTCTTGCCCGTACACCCTTTGGATGGCAGCCCAATTTGCTTGTGTGTTGTCCGCCATGAAACCACGGAAATTGGGAGGGGGCAATCCCGCCTTGGCCATCTGTTTGTTTATTCCCTGCCAAAGAAGCATCTCCAATTGTGTGTCCTCTCCTTTCATCTCACAAATAGCAATTGTCATTAGCATCCTGCAGTGGGTGTCGTAGACATGTGCACCCATTGTCACCCACTGGTGATTTGTAATTCGCTTGATATGGTCGAACATGACCCAACTGTTTGACAAGTTGCCACTCGTCATCCTGTCGACCAGTTCGACGCCGCTGCCAGGTCCACACGTGGACATTTTGAATACGAAACAACGATCTGCCTCAGTCCCTTGTCCTGGAAACCTACTTCCATGAATGTAGTCATATCCACATCGTCGCTTCACCTCCAGAATGGAGTGCATATCCGAGCCACGCCCAATTTTCTGTTTGCATGAGACAATGTGGTTTCGGACATTCGGTGAACAGACGTGGGACACCGACTCCAGCAATGCCTCCATTTCCTTCTCATCGAGAGGAACTCTATCGGAGCCGTCTTCCGACATAATTCTGGCCAATGCCATCTTATGGGCGGCTTGGAGTTGTATCTGTTTGGGTTTGGCACCCGGTCTCAACTTAACCTCCTCCTGAACGAGCTGCTCTGCCTCGTGGGCAGCCTCCCGCGAGTTCCCCCTCGCCAATTTGTGACAATGGGAACGAACGTGTATGCAAGCTCGGGTGAGGCCAGGGAAACGGTGCAACACATAGAACTGCTTGGCATTACAAACAAACATGCAGTGTGGTGGTTCTTTGCAATGCGCACACTTAAATGTGGAGTTCGGAACCTTCTCCTGAGCTCAAAATGGTTGATGAGTTGTGCCTGTCCAATCGGTCTTGTTCCTGTGACCTCTGGATTTAAAATGGAAGCAAGTTGGGGAGAAACACCGCAACGCGCCCGCACAAACAATGTAGCGCACCCGCACACCATCGAGCATCTTCATGCTGGTGGTTTTGGTGACGCACCAAGGATGACCATCATGTTTTCTATCCATATCTGTCAACATTCCGGACGCCCTCGAGTAGTCCGTCCGAGGAGGGAACTCAAAGAAGATATTACCGTCGACGTCTGCGGGAAGGCATGTAACCGATTTAATTGCAAACTTGCTGTAGTCTAGCCCGGCCAGCTCCGAGCGGTGTCCATCCTTGTGAAGCCCTCGCAGAATTTCAAGAACTGCGGTGCTCGTGCTGGGAATATGACTCCCTTGTCCACTGACGTCCATTGAGGACTTTCCTGATCTCCAGGACGATCTCGGAACTTCCATGACCTTGTCGGAGTCGGACAGGTTGTGAACAACCCGGTTCTCGCTCGTCTTCATTGATGGGTTGGGCTCTGGATTTACTTCGTTGCGGACTTCTCTCTTTGAGGTACCCACTCTCTGATTCGCGGATTGTTTCGTGGAAGGCGCCAGGATAGAAGGTGCATTTGGTGGGCAAATGAAGTCCCCAACTGCCCTGTATATGACGTTGTCCGATGGTGGAACTCACCATTCCCTGCCATCGCCGAAATCATCGTGGAGCACAACAATACTCTCGACAACAACGCCGTTTGAGTCCTTCCTTTCCTCCTCCAAAAAAACCGACCCCGGTTTCAGGTGGTATCGAACGCACAGATATTTCTCCATCACACGGCAGATGTCCCCTCTGCACGGAAATGAAGCTCTATGCTCGTGAGGAGGGCAGTACACTGTAGCGCTCGGGTTTTCCGCCATGGGAGATGTGCACACAAGACTGCCAGGATGGCGTGCAGGCAAGCTCCCCGGTAGAAGGAGGATGCACCGATGGGAAGGAATGCGGTGCCGATTTGTCCGAGCGACGAAGCCTCATCCAAATCCAGGGAGCCAACTATCTCAAAAATCCACAGTCAGAGTGTTAATGAACATTGTCTCCGGAATGCGGCCCCTGGTCTTTGCGCAATAACTGCCAACGGTGTGCAGTCAGAAAGTGGGGGGCCGCCCGGATGATGTTGGCTGAAGGGGAGAAGCCGGCACCGGGCCGTCACATTACAACCCCCGGATGGAAATTTGGCACTGAATATCCAACAGGGGCCGCCCGGATGAAGTCGACTCGGGCGGAGAGGCCGGCACCTGTCCGACAGAGAACATCCCCCGGATGGAAATTCGGCGCCGAGTTTCCATCCGGGCCCCCCCAAAGGAAGTCGTGTCGGGGGGTCAGGCCAAAAAGTGGCCGACATAAAAACCTCCCCGGATGGAAAAACGGCGCCGAATTTACATCCGGGGCCGTTCGGATGCATTCGGCTCGGGGGGAGAGGCCGGCACATGGTCGTCACATTACAACCCCCGGACGGGAATTCGGCACCGAATATCCAACAGGGGCCGCCCGGATGAAGTCGCCTCGGGCGGAGAGGCCGGCACCTGTCCGACAGAGAATATCCCCCGGATGGAAATTCGGCGCCGAGTTTCCATCCGGGCCCCCCCAAAGGAAGTCGTGTCGGGGGGTCATGCCGAAAACTGGCCGACATAAAAATCTCCCCGGATGGAAAAACGACGCGGAATTTACATCCGGGGCTGTTCGGATGCAGTCGGCTCGGGGGGAGAGGCCGGCACCTGGCCGTCACAATACAACCCCCGGACGGAAATTCGGCACCGAATATCCAACAGGGGGCGCCGGAATAAAGTCGACTCGGGCGGAGGGGATGGAAAACCGGCGCCGAATTTCCATTCGGCATTTAATCGCAATCGCGGCCAGATGGAATTTCGGCAACGAATTTCCATGTAGGAACTACGAGGGATGGAAAAGAAGCAAGGAATTTCTCTCAACCAGTCGAGAATTCCCTGAAAACCGTGTCTAAAACTTAAGGTTGTGTCTTTTTAGACCAAAAAAACAAGCGGCCACGCTCAGAATTACCTGCAGGATGGTAATTCGGCGCTTCGACTTACCTGGCAGATGGAAATTCGGCGCTGGATTTCCATCCGGCCGCGCTCCGAATTACCTGCAGGATGGAATTTCGGCGCCGGATTTCCATCCGGCCGCGCTCCGAATTGCCTGCAAGATGGAAATTCGGCGCCGTTTTTCCATCCGGCCGCGCTCCAAATTACCTGTAGGATGGAAATGTGGCGCAGGATTTCCATCCGGCGTCTCCTGGATGAGAACGGCTGGGGCGGAGGGATGGCCTCGTTGCGTCATACTTCATCCGCTGGATGGAAATTCGGCGCCGATTTTTTCCATCTAGCGGGCGATTGACGTAGTTGCGCATTAAATGTCCTCCGCCGTCGGTTTTGAACCGGGCTGGCGACACAAGGATTCCGCGCTTGCTTCCCGGATACGCCTTGGAAACCTGATGCTAAACTTGGATGAACTTCTATTCGAGGCATGTACGCACACATACTGCGAGATCTTTTTTCTTTTGCTGGGACTTATGCCGCGTGGAGAAGGGCGTGGCTCTCCTGAGAGAAACCCCACATCCAGACCGCGGCGGAAGCTGAAGGCTTTGTACTACGGGCGACGTCCAACCTCTCGCATGGCCAAACTTAAGCTCCAGCAGGAAATTCCATTGTCTTGCTCACAGCCCGCGCCAACTGAAGCCGAGCACTCTCAGGTTCCGCCCCTTCCTCTTTCGGTTTTCTTCGTTTTTTTAGTTTGTTTTCACATCTTCCGCCTGGCAGCCCTGGAAGCGCATGGTTGCATCGCAAAAGCACGAGTTGTTGAGAAGAATGATCAAGGTCAGAGTGGTTAGAAAGGAGCCAGGTCGTTGCTGCATTCAGATTGCTTGCCAGAACAGGGTGCACACCTCGCTGTAGATAACAGGTTGCATCTCGGAATTAAGAAAATCCATGCTGAGCTGAGAAGATTGTCTGAGCAGATGAAGTGCCTTCAAAACATTTCACCCTGTTTTCCCGTCTTCTGGAATTCGTGTTCATTTGTTCATCGTGTTTCATGTTGATTTCTGCAAGTTACTGGTTGAGTGAACCTTAGATAGTTTGCAATGCGTGTGCAAAGCCGGCAGCTCTAGAGAAGGCTGCTTGTGCATGTCATTCTTAGGCATTGGTTGGATTTGTTTTCATTGTTGTTCCATGGCACTCCATACTTGGTTTTGTTTTGTTTTCATTGTTGTTCCACGATTGTTGCGATGGTGGTTGCGCTGCTCGTGGCGGATGGTGGTTTTCATTCCGATGTTGGTTCTCACGATTTTCGGGAATGACAGAGTGACGACGAGCCCGACACGCTGGTGGTATCATCGACAGCTCCAACTCATCGCATGTTTGGATCGCCCAACTTGGGGCGGGAGGGCAAACTAAAACCTTTTGTTGGTGGACGGGAGGACCTGCAGCGAGAGTACGACAGAATAGGCATTGGGGAGGTTGGTGCAGGCGGCATGGCAGGTGAAGGGCGTGAGGACGTGAGGACAGCAGATCCGGCAATGGAGGTTATTGATGCACATGCAGTAGGGCCCGCCCATACAAAGAAGAAGAAGAAAGCCAAACACATGCAATCCCCGGCGAGAGAGCCGTCACGGGCTACAGAGGGGGGAGTGAGCAGTGCGCGCGAGGGTGTCAGTTCTCCTCAATCAAAGATGGTCGTCCTAGAGGGCTCCCCTGCTGCTAGCCCTAGTAAGAAACAGAAAGCCCGTGAGAGGGCAAAAGAGAGGGCAAAAGAACAGGCGAGACAGAAGGCTAGCCAGGAGGAAAGAGAAAAGGCCACTGAAGAGGCCAGGGGTGCCGAAATGACAGATGCCCGTGTAAGCGAGGGACGCACAGAGACGGTGAATCCCTCCAAGACACCACAAAGAGGCAGTAACACACCGGTTACACCATCGCGGACAAGAGCAGCCCCCGCAATTACCCATACGGTGGAGAGTGGAGGAGAGGAAAGAACACCACAAAGAGCACGGATTGTGCAAGTTCGAGATGAAGCCGGGAGATGGCAGAGTGAGCAGTAGAGACGGGGAAAGTGCTCGAGGTGGTTTCGCCGGTGGTTGACCATGTTGAGGAGGACGACACCGAGCTTTCTGACTAGGATGACATCCTCCCGGACATCCCTAGGCCCCAAACTCGCAACATACAGGCTGGATTTGGCGGTCCTGGTGGGCTGCCGGAGAACCCCTCTGCAGCAGACGTCATGTCGGAGGCGGATATGAAGTTGGCCGCTGCCAAGATGTTGGAGGCAACCCACAGCAACATTGGCAGGGTGCTGGGGGGCATGGTGTACCCGGCCAAGCTTCGAATTCCCCTTTGCCGCTTGGTGTCTTTGCAGGTGGTGAGACCTGCCCTCCCAGGCGATATCGACAAGCTGAAATTCTCTTTCCGGGATGGATATCGAATGGGGTCTGCCGCGTTTTATGTTTCCATTGAGAACAACCACGGAGCTTCCCGTGCCCACACTTCCGATGAGGTGGACAAATGGGGTCCCCATTGGCAAAGGCGAAATGAGGAGTTCGAGAGATCGATTGCTACTGATCCTCTTTTCCAGCACTTGTCCGGAAAGATGTTTTACGTGTGGGACGGCAATCATCGCCTCCTGGCATGGATGGAGCACATAGCCGAAGCCCACCCCAACGACCTCGATTGGCATTTCGTCGTGGAGTGTGTTGTGCTGAAGGTTGCGGGGCCCAAAGATCGCAGTCTTCTCAAAGCTGCAATGGCGGACATCAACTCGTAAGTTACAACGCCTCTTGCTTTTGGACCCAAAATTTGTAAGTCATTTCATTGCGAATGCTCATATTTGTTCAAAATTCCCATTTCAGTATTGTTTGATGGAAATGTGGCATTGCAGGGTGACTAAGAATGCCTTCATTGCCACCAACTTGTCCCATATGCTCTTCCAAGTGAAGGATGTCGGGAAGCAGGGGGTGCAAGAGTTTGCCAATTCGCTCAGTGCCGACCTCCTGCGCAAGTCGGAGGCAAAGACAGACAGAACCTGGTATAGGCTGAGCATGGACGCCATGGTGGACTACATATTTCGGGTAAAGCTCCTGACTGTTTTGTTGAGCTAATCTGTCTCTCCTCCCCCAATAGAAGAAAAAGTGTTGAGCAGGATCTCTAATCTTATGTGCGCATTCTTGACAGACGAAAATTCAGCAGGATTTGGCACATGCGCGAAGGTTCTACATGGAGTCAGAGGAGAAGAATCTAACCCTCCCGGCACTCGAATCGTATCTCAAAGCTGCGGAGGCCAGGGCCCCCATAAAGTACAAGTCGCGGATGGTAAAGTACGTCGCCATAGCTGATCTCGCCCTTGGTGTCGACTTTCTGGTGGAGGTGGGGAAGCACTACTCCCGCGCTCTGAAGCCCACGATGACATTGGAGAAGCTCCATCGTCTAGCCACATCCTGTGTGGATGCAACAGAAAAGGTGATACATTCTTAACCAAATTGTGGTGGCAACAACTCGTTTTTGTGGTGTTTAGCGCTTACGAATATGCTGGGTGGTTGGACAGACCCGGTGGCTCCAAATCTGGAATGGTTCCCAAAGTACAAGGGACATGTGGAGCTTCCCCAAACCGGACAAACTGTCTGACCCGACATTCGACATGTGGATGAACCGCATGACATGGTGGTTTCAGGTACTTCCCCACGCTTCGTTTGGCGCTTCTACTCTTGTAGGGGGTGGATTCATTGTATTTTTCAGGAAAGCGATCTGATTGAGAATCTCCACAGGTGACAACGAATGCGCAAGAGCAGCTGGACACATAAGCACATCAGTTCAAGATGGAGATTTCTCCTGCAGCAGAGAGCCTACGCGACTATGTGACGAGGTACTTTCTGCTGTACAAAACCGACCTATTCTTTCGGGAGATACCCCATGCCTGCCGGAGCCACGAGTTCACCGACCAGCCGAACGCGGACAAAGCAGCAATGCGCCTTCTGTACAGGTACATACGCGATGCCTTCCTTTCAAGTCCTTGCATTTCAGGATGTTAGAGGCCTCATGTGGCGCATAAAAATTGGTCCTTCGAAAAATGGCGCTGAATTTCCAGTCCAGGGCACCCAAAATGGCTAAGTCCCTAGTGTGGCTGGCACCGAAAACCGAAATTCGGCACCATTTTTCCAGTTCAAGGCCCAGGGACTTAGCCATTTTCGGCATTTTTCCAGTTCGGGGCCAAAAATGGCTAAGTCCCAGATCTGACAAGGCGCTGAACTGGAAAAATGGCGCCATTTTTCCATTTCGGGGCCAAAAATGGCTAAGTCCCAGATCTGACTAGGCCCGGAACTGGAAAAATGGCGCCGAATTTCCGATTTTGGTGCCAGTCAGATCTGGGACTTAGCCATTTTCGGGCCCGAACTGGAAAAATGGCGTTTTTTTTTTTTTTTTTTCGGTGCCATTTTTTCAGTTTGGGGCCGAAAATGGCTAAGTCCCAGATCAGACTGGGCCCGGAACTGGAAAAAATGGCGCCGAATTTCCGATTTTGGTGCCACCCACCATAGGGACTTAGCCATTTTCGGCCCCGAACTGGAAAAATGGCGCCATTTTTCCAGTTCGGGGCCGAAAATGGCTAAGTCCCAGATCTGATAGGGCGCGGAACTGGAAAAATGGTGCCGAATTTCCAGTTGTGGTTCCAGCCATCGTAAAGACTTAGCCATTTTCGGGGCCCTTAACTGGAAAAATGGCGCCATTTTTCCATTTCGGGGCCGAAAATGGCTAAGTCCCAGATCTGACTTGGCCCAGAACTGGAAAAATGGCGCCGAATTTCCGATTTTGGGTGCCAGTCAGATCTGGGACTTAGCCGTTTTCGGCCCCGAACTGGAAAAATGGCGTTTTTTTTTTTTTTTTTTTTTTTTCTTTCCAGTTCGGGGCCGAAAATGGCTAAGTCCCAGATCTGACTGGCACCCAAAATCGGAAATTCGGCGCCATTTTTCCAGTTCTGGGCCAAGTCAGATCTGGGACTTAGCCGTTTTCGGCCCCGAACTGGAAAAATGGCGTTTTTTTATTTTTTATTTTATTTTTGTTTTTTCCAACTCGGGGCCGAAAATGGCTAAGTCCCAGATCTGACTTGGCCCAGAACTGGAAAAAATGGCGCCGAATTTCCAATTTTGGTGCCAGTCAGATCCGGGACTTAGCCGTTTTCGGCCCCGAACTGGAAAAATGGCGTTTTTTTTATTTTATTTTCTTTTATTTTTGTTTTTTCCAGTTCGGGGCCGAAAATGGCTAAGTCCCATATCTGACTAGGCCCAGAACTGGAAAAATGGCGCCGAATTTCCGATTTTGGTGCCAGTCAGATCTGGGACTTAGCCGTTTTCGGCCCCGAACTGGAAAAATGGCGTTTTTTTTCCAGTTCGGGGCCGAAAATGGCTAAGTCCCAGATCTGACTGGGCCCAGAACTGGAAAAATGGCGCCGAATTTCCGATTTTGGTGCCAGTCAGATCTGGGACTTAGCCGTTTTCGGCCCCGAACTGGAAAAATGGCGTTTTTTTTTTTAAATTATTTTTATTCCAGTTCGGGGCCGAAAATGGCTAAGTCCCAGATCTGACTGGGCCCAGAATGGCCCCGAATTTCCGATTTTGGTGCCAGTCAGATCTGGGACTTAGCCGTTTTCGGCCCGAACTGGAAAAATGGCGTTTTTTTTTTTTTTTAAATTTTTAATTTTAATAAATTTATTTTATTCCAGTTCGAGGCCAAAAATGGCCAAGTCCCAGATCTGACTGGGCCCAGAACTGGAAAAATGGCGCCGAATTTCCGATTTTGGTGCCAGTCAGATCTGGGACAGCCGTTTTCGGCCCCGAACAAGAAAAATGGCGTTTTTTTTTTTTTTTTTTTTTTTTTTCGGCGCCATTTTTTCCAGTTCGGGGCCGAAAATGGCTAAGTCCCAGATCTGACTAGCACCAAAATCGGAAATTCGGCGCCATTTTTCCAGTGATGCAGGTAATTCGAAGAGCGGATGGCGCCGGATTTCCATCCGCCAGCTAAGTCGGCGCGCAAAATTTCCGTCATGCAGGTCATTCGAAGAGCGGATGGATGGCCGGATTTCCATCCGCCAGCTAAGTCGGCGCGCAAAATTTCCGTCATGCAGCTAATTCGAAGAGCGGATGGATTGAAATCCGGCGCCGGATTTCCATCCGCCAGGTAGGTCGGCGCGCAAAATTTCCATCATGCAGGTAATTCGGAGCGCGGATGGATGGAAATCCGGCGCCGGATTTCCATACTCCAGGTAAGTCGGCGCTGCAAATTCGGTAGGGCGGCGCGCCAAATTTCCCTCACGCAGGTAATTCGGAAGCAGATGGATGGAAATCTGGCCCCGGATTTCCATCCGCGCAGGTAGGGTGGCGCGCCAAATTTCCCTCACGCAGGTAATTCGGAGGCGGATGGATGGAAATCCGGCGTCGGATTTCCATCCGCGAAGGTAGGGCGGCGCGCGAAATTTCCTTCAAGCAGGTAATTCGGAGGCGGATGGATGGAGATCCGGCGCCGGATTTCCATCCGCAAGGTTGGTCGGAGAGCGGATGGATGGAGATCCGGCGCCGAATTTCCACCCTGCAGGTAATCCGAATCCCGGATGGATGGAGATCCGGCGCCGAATTTCCATCCTGCAGGTAATTCGAATCCCGGATGGATGGAGATCCGGCGCCGAATTTCCATCCTGCAGGTAATTCGAATCCCGGATGGATGGAAATCCGGCGCCGAATTTCCATCCAGCAGAAAAGTCGGATCGCTAGCGTATGGATATTCGGCGCCGAATTTCCATTCGCCAGGTATTTCGAAGCGCTGAATTACCTTCCTGCAGGTAATTCTGAGCGTGTCCGATTGATTTTTCGGAGAAAAACAAACCTAACTGTTTGTTTTGTGGCTGAAGTGCACTTGTAGACACGTTTTTCTTGGAATCCTTGACTGCTAGAGGCAAATCGGAACAGCCTCGGACGGAAATTCGGCGCCGTTTTTCCATTCTGGGAGGTTTTTACGACTTCCTTTGAGGGGGCCCCGATGGAAATTCGGCGCCGAATTTCCATCCGGGGGATGGTCTCTGTCGGAGAGGTGCCGGCCTCTCCGCCGCTCTGTTGGATATTCGGTGCCGAATTTCCGTCCGGGGGTTGAAATATGACGGCCAGGTGCCGGCCTCTCCCCCCTCCCTGACTGCATTGGAACGGCCCCGGATGGAAATTCGGCACCGTTTTTCCATCTGGGGAGGTTTTTATGTCGGCCAGTTTTCGGCCTGACCCCCCGACACGACTTCCTTTGGGGGGGCCTGGATGGAAATTCGGCGCCGAATCTCCATATAAGGGATGCTCTCTGTCGAACACGTGTCGGCCTCTACGCCCGAGGCGACTTCATCCGGGCGTCCCCTGTTGGATATTCGGTGCCGAATTTCCGTCCGGGGGTTGAAATGTGACGGCCAGGTGCCGACCTCTCCCCCCTCCCCGACTGCATCCGAACCGCCCCGGATGGAAATTCGGCGCCGTTTTTCCATCTGGGGATGTTTTTATGCCGGCCAGTTTTCGGCCTGACCCCCCGACACGACTTCCTTTGGGGAGGCCCGGATGGAAATTCGGCGCCAAATGTTCATCCAGGGGATGTTCTCTGTCGCACACGCGCCGGCCTCTGCGCCCGAGGCGACTTCATCCGGGCTTCCCCTGTTGTATATTCGGTGCCGAATTTCCGTCCGGGGTTGTAATGTGAGGGCCAGATGGCGACCTTTCCCCCGAGCCGACTGCATCCGAAAGGCCTCGGATGGAAATTCGGCGCCGTTTTTCCATCCGCAGAGGTTTTTAGGTCGGCCAGTTTTTGGCCTGACCCCCCGACAGGACTTCTATTGGGTGGATCCGAATGGAAATTCGGCGTTGAATTTCCATCCGGGGGGATGTTTCTGTCGGACAGGTGCCGACATCTCTGCCCCAGACGACTTCATCCGTGCGGCCCCTGTTGGGTATTGGGTGCCGAATTTCCATTCGGGTGTAGTAATGTGACGGCACAGTGCCGGCTTCTCCCCTTTAGCCGACATCATCCGGACGGCCCCCCACTTTCTGACTGCATACCGTTGGCAGTTATTGCGCAAAGACCAGGGGCCGCATTCCGGAGACAAGGTTCATTAACACTCTGACTCTGGATTTTTGAGATAGTTGGCTCCTTGGATTTGGATCAGGCTTCGTCGCTCGGACAAATCGGCACCGTATTCCTTCCCATCGCTGCATCCCCCTTTTACTAGGGAGCTTCCCCGCACGCCATCCTGGCAGTCTTGTGTGCACATCTCCCATGGCGGAAAACCCGAGCGCTACAGTGTACTGCCCTCCTCACGAGCATAGAGCTTCATTTCCGTGCAGAGGGGACATATGCCGGGTGATGGAGAAATATCTGTGCGTTCGATACCACCTGAAACCGGGGTCGGTTTTTTTGGAGGAGGAAAGGAAGGACTCAAACGGCCTTGTTGTCGAGAGTATTGTTGTGCTCCACGATGATTTCGGCGATGGCAGGGAATGGCGAGTTCCACCATCGGACAGCGTCATATACAGGGCTGTTGGGGACTTCATTTGCCCGCCAAATGCACCTTCTATCCTGGCGCCTTCCACGAAACAATCCGCGAATCAGAGAGTGGGTACCTCAAAGAGAGAAGTCCGCAACGAAGTAAATCCAGAGCCGAACCCATCCATGAAGACGAGCGAGAACCGGGTTGTTCACAACCTGTCCGACTCAGACGAGGTCATGGAAGTTCCGAGGTCGTCCTAGAGATCAGGCAAGTCCTCAATGGACGTCAGTGGAGGAGGGAGTCATATTCCCAGCACGAGCACCGCAGTTCGATCTATTCTTGAAATTCTGCGAGGGCTTCACCTGGAGGGACACCGGTCGGAGCTGGCCGGGCTGGACTACAGCAAGTTCGCAATTAAATCGGTTACATGCCTTCCCGCCGACGTCGACGGTAATATCTTCTTTGAGTTCCCTCCTCGGGCGGACTACTCGAGGACGTCCGGAATGTTGACAGATATGGATAGAAAACATGACGGTCATCCTTGGTGCGTTACCAAAACCACCAGCATGAAGATGCTCGATGGTGTGCGGGTGCGCTACGTTGTTTGTGCGGGCGTGTTGCGGTGTTTCTCCCCAACTTGCTTCCACTTTAAATCCAGAGGTCACAGGAACGAGACCGATTGGACAGGCACAGCTCATCAACCATTTCGAGCTCAGGAGAAGGTTCCGAACTCCACATTTAAGTGTGCGCATTGCAAAGAACCACCACACTGCATGTCTGTTTGTAATGCCAAACAGTTCTATGTGTTGCACCGTTTCCCTGACCTCACCCGAGCTTGCATACACGTTGGTTCCCATTGTCACAAATTGGCGAGGGGGAACTCGCGGGAGGCTGCCCACGAAGCAGAGCAGCTCGTTCAGGAGGAGGTTAAGTTGAGACCGGGTGCCAAATCCAAACAGATACAGCTCCAAGCCGCCCATAAGATGGCATTGGCCAGAATTATGTCGGAAGACGGCTCCGATAGAGTTCCTCTCGACAAGAAGGAAATGGAGGCATTGCTGGAGTCGGTGTCCCACGTATGTTCACCGAATGTCCAAAACCACATTGTCTCATGCAAACAGAAAATTGGGCGTGGCTCGGATATGCACTCCATTCTGGAGGTGAAGCGACGATGTGGATATGACTACATTCATGGAAGTAGGTTTCCAGGACAAGGGACTGAGGTAGATCGTTGTTTCGTATTCAAAATGTCCACGTGTGGACCTGGCAGCGGCGTCGAACTGGTCGACAGGATGACGAGTGGGGACTTGTCAAACGTTCGACCATATCAAGCGAATTACAAATCACCAGTGGGTGACAATGGGTGCACATGTCTACGTCACCCACTGCAGGATGCTAATGACAATTGCTATTTGTGAGATGAAAGGAGAGGACACACAATCGGAGATGCTTCTTTGGCAGGGAATAAACGAACAGATGGCCAAGGCGGGATTGCCCCCTCCCAATTTCCGTGGTTTCATGGCAGACAACGCACAAGCAAATTGGGCTGCCATCCGAAGGGTGTACAGGCAAGACCCCAATGTTCCCATGGAAGGCAAGGAGAGATCTTGTGGGTTCCATTTTCTGCAGAGCCTTTCGCAGTACACAACCAGGCTCGTGGCGCCAGATTTCAGAGAGGAGCACCATTCCATGTGCCTTGCGTGGAAGCGCGCTCCCACCTTGGATGATGCAGACACAGTTTGCATGTATACGGGCTTGGTGGACATCGTCAGGTGCTGTAAGGAAATCAGACGAGGGAGCAATGGTCAGTTGGCTAGCATGGTGGCATTATCGTTTCCTCCAGTTCGGCGACTATATGCGGGAGGTGAGTTGCACAAATTCGCGTCCCGTTGAATATTATTCTTGGCCATATTTGTAACTTGCTTGTAACCTCAACATGTGCTTGTGCAGGAAATGTGTCTCGACTCCGACACCGACATGCCCACGACAAACATGGCCGAAAACTGGCTAAGTCCCAACATGCACTGGTACCGTGTCTGGAAAAATGGCGCCGAATTTCTCTTTTTTGGGCCGAAAACTGGCTAAGTCCCAACATGCACTCGTACAGTGTCTGGAAAAATGGCGCCGAATTTCCCTATTTTGCGCCGAAAGCTGGCTAAGTCTGAACGTGCACTGGAAAAATGGCGCCGAATTACCTGTCATGAGGGGACCTATAGCCGCGGAATTCGGCACCATTTTTCGCCAGAGAGACCTATTACCGCAAAATACGTCGCCGTTTTTTCAGGTTACAGACCCTATTACCGCGAAATTCGGCGCCATATTTGCACATGTCGCTAGGAATTGGCATGAGCGGAAGACGAAATATCATGAGCACAACTGTTAAAACTACAATTTTCCCTTCAAGGGGCCGAATAATATATTTGTTTTTCCTGACACATTGCATTAAATTAATGTTTTTTTTTTTTTTTTTTTTTTGAAATTTGTACTTCTGCTCATGAAAACCGATTGTCTTACTACGCCGCTCATGCCGCTCATGCTCATGAAATAGCTATCCTCTGTTCACCTCCAAAGTATAAGAGTATAGTCTTGTCCAAAATGTAACTTGTTGCATAAAACAGGGAATCTCCTATTTGACCGTGCTAGTTTCCATACAGTAGTCCACTGTACATGTACAGTAGAGGGCTGTTCAACATTAGCATTCTAAGGGCTTCATCCTAAGTTATGTCTGCGAGAAGTGAGGTGAGAGATGCACGTCACTCACCATGGGATAACCCAACAGTGGATCCCGGTCGTTGGCAAGCAAATGCAATTTGGCAGTTTCCACGAATTGGAGTCGACCCCCATGGCAGTCGTTGCAGGGACACATTATCTTTGAAAGACCCAGTCTAGTTGCACGTTGTTCCTCGATTTGCCAAAGTCTTGCGTCAGTGTCGGGCACCGTAGTGCGGCGCCGGGTGTTTCTAGTTCCGACCTCTCTCATTTATGACGAAACGCTTCTGGGTTTGAGTAGTTTTTGAAGTGGGAAGTCAGCGAGTGCTCGGATGTGGGGAACCTACGCCTGGCTTGCAGGCGTTGGAGTATTCGTATGGCGGGTCCACCTCCCATCTGTTTCCTACATGCGTTCCTTCTATTGTTTGATCAGTAGATCATGGTAGTCTTGTTTGAGGTCGATTACTGCAATTTGAGCAACGAGGAGGAACCCGCCATGGCACGGACACGCAACAGCAGGACCCCCCAAGCGCATAGTGCCCGCGCCCCCACCACCTCTGCAAGAAGACCCTACCCGACTGCACTGGCTTCCCGCACACCCGCACCCAAGCCCTCTGCACCCAAGCCCTCTACACCCGACACCCCTCCACGCACTACCTACGAGGAAGAGTGAGAGAGGCGCATAGCAGCCAACAAGGAGACGTTGTCTCAGCTGAACATTGGGAGCGTTGCGCGCAGGTGAGCAGATCACCCTTGTCCTTAGTATGCATGCTACACAGGTAGTGAGTAGGGGTTTCCCACCACATTAGCCTACTGCTTTTCCCCCCCATAGGTTTGATGGTGATGGCACTTTCACGATTGCCTTGGGTTTAGGGCAAGATTCTCATAGGGTTTTGGAAATGTGTGCGCAGCATAGCCAGGAGTGTACAACGGCCGACTAGGAGCTCCAAAGTTGTGTGGAACGGGCCTCCTCGACAAAGCGGGCGCTTGAAAGAACTAGCATTACCTTCGATGGCGGAGGAAGAGCCCGAGACTCCCCAGCTGGTGGGCTCTGTGGCAGAGGAACTCGACGAGCGTGATCAGGAGCTCGATGAGGATTACAAAATAGATGATGACGACGATTCGGAGGAGGGAATGGACAAGGGCCTAGAGGAGGACGAGGATGGAGATGATGTGGACAATGTATCAGATTTGGAGAACTACATCAGTGGTGCATGTGGACTGACCGAGCCTCCCAATGCAACGCATGCTCAGAGGGCACCCAAACGGCCAGCTCCTCTTCCACGAGAGGTAAGTGGGCATTTGCTTTTTGATTTTTTTAGGTTTTTGGCAGGGTTCATGTGCTTGATATGAGAATGCCCCGAGCACGGTTGGGATAAGGGTCACATCTTCCAAGTAAAGAAGTTGCAATGGCAAGCAATGGGCTTTTGCAATGTGCTCCCCTCTGTTTTCAAATGGATACACATGAGTGGGGGGAATGAAAGGACTTCACCAGTTGCACGGGACATTGATGTGTCTACTATTTGAAACCCAATTTGTAAGTGACGTATTATATTTTAAAGTCCAGCAATGCTTGTATGCTTGGGAGCTTTGATCCTTTGGCCGTCGCCTTTGCAATAGTTGCTTTTAGTGTGCTCATGCATGTGGTTTGGCTCCTATTTTCATTTTTTGTACACTTTGGTCTCATCAGAAATGCTTGGCAGCTTATGTGCATTTGGAGTGGACCCTTGGGGAATCCCGGGAATCCCGTCATTCCCCGATATTTTGGGGCTGCTCATGCCTCTGGATTTGCGTCTTCTTATTTGTTTTTCCTTTTGGTCCAAGCAGTTCTTTCCATTTTCCACTAGCAGTATGAAGCACCACTTTCTTGCCCTCTATACCTCATGATACAAGGGAGATTCTACTGTCTATTCCTTGGAACCCAAATCTGTTATAAAAGTCTTCTATACCTTTTTCCATTTGTGCCATGAGAAATGCTTGGGAGCTTATGTCCAGGAGGGTTACCTTTGGGCTGCTCATGCGTGTGTGTTTGGATGCAAGACAGTAGTTGCTTATGGGCTGTTTATGGCTGTGGTTTTGTCTCTTCTTGCTTGTGGGTTTCCTTTGGTCTCATAAGCTTTTGAGCTCTTCACAATGATTTTGAAGGACCGTTTCATTTCATATCATGTTTTGTTTGCTGCTTTACTCTCCTCTTCAGAGTTTCCCCATTGGCTACCATCTCTCTGTGACTAAATGTCGGCCTTGTGACCTCGTGTCCTTGTTTGTTTCGACCTGAAGCGCTTTGCTTCAGGTAAGGTAGTGCATTGGATTTAGTTGGAAAGCTTGGGGCCTTTCCCTCTTTAGAATATGCCTACACGGGCCATTCCCTGCAACTCCCTGGAGTGTGATCTCTGAATGGTAACAAGCGGACTCCTACCGCTTGGGGGCAGCCCCTCTGCCCAAATTGGGCAGTCGTATGCTCTGTCTAGCATACTCAGCACTTGGGGCTCGGGTTGGTTCCTGTGCTTAAACTTATGGCTAGCTCCTATCAACATCAACACTCCTCAGGGTGATCCCTGGGAATTGGTTACTTATGCCAAATCTAGGGCTTCATGTGTAGTTTTTGGGGCGAATCCCAGGATGGACGATGTGTCCTTTAAAACTACATGCTCTAGCTTAGGCTTGGATTTCATGGCTAATGGTACCATCTCGAGACTTGATAACATGGGTACGTTGAAGGTTGCAATGACCAAAAGTGCTTCTAATAGAGTCCCGCATCAATTCAATCTCAAAGAAGTTCGTCCCTTGACTGGCTGGGTAGCAGTCTTAGACATTGGTGATTCAATGGGGCGCTCTAGGAAGACAACCAAGGGCAACAACTTCAACTTGAGAGTTTCTAATTGGTTTGATGCTTTGGATGAGGTTGAATCCACACAGCCAGAAAGACAAGATGCCCCTAAGTGTACGGAACCTGAACGTCCTGAATCTGAAGGATTTGGTACTCTGAATGGCTTACCAATCCTCAAGGTTTACACAAGACGAACAATTCTATACACGGGATAATTGTCCCCAAGCCGTCAGATGGACAGTCTGTCCCTAAGTGTGCAGAGCCTGAACGTCGTGTAACTGAAGGATTTGGTACTCTAAATGGTTTACCAATCCTCAAAGTCTACACAAGACGAGCAAAATCTATACACGGGGTAATTGTCCCCAAGCAGTTTGACGGACAATCTGCCCCTATGTGTGCGGAGCCTGTGCGTCGTGTAACTGAAAGATTTGGTACCCTGAATGGTTTACCAATTCTCAAAGTTTACACAAGACGAGCAAAATCTACACATGGGTAACTGTCCCCCCTTTGTAGAACGGTTGGCCGTCCAGGAGCAATCACAAGCTACCTAGACGACAAACAATTCACACGCAAAGGGCTGGCTTGCGGCTGGCCACTTTCAACTTCTCAGGGTTGACCAACCAAAGGAAACAACTTGAAGTGGGACAAGTTCTTCGGACTAATGATATTCATATCTGTGCTGGGCAAGAAACATGGGAAACGTCGGATAAACTGGTTGGAGATGTCATTGGTTATAAATGGGCAGGTAAGATGTGTACTCTCAAGGCAGCCTCTGCCAAACGCGGTAAAAAAGGGGTCGGATTCTTTGTCCGTGATTTCTTGTTTGACAATTGTGAAATTATCAACAAGGGTTTGAGGTACGAGCATAGTATCTGGCTAAAACAAAATTTGAAGGGCGGCATGAGTACAAAGGACCTCTTTGTTGGTTGTGTTTACATGCCCACAGAGGGGACCCTTAGTGCTGACGCAGACAAGGCCTTCGAAGATGTAAAGCTGGACTGTGCTTCGTTCCTTGCCAAAGGTCAGGTGGTACTATTGGGGGACTTCAATGCCCAGGTGGGCAAAGGGATCCATCAAGACGATATCATTGGACCTTTTGGTGAGGACGAGCTGAATTCTAATGGCAGACGGTTAATTAACTGTCTAGAAGAGCTTCAGCTTTTGACCTTGAATAACAGGACAAGTGGTGACCAAGTGCAGTGGACTCGTGAGAAATCCCAAACTGGGGAACGTTCCATTGTGGACTATATCATAATGGACAAAATTTTGTTCCCCCAGTGTGCCAATGTGTTGATCGACAGAACTGATATTGGTACCTCTGACCACTTCCTGGTTTGGACTGAGATCAAAAGGTGTTTTTCCACCACCAAGAGATCTGTGAAACGTTCGATTTGGAAGTGGCGCATAGAACAGTCACGCTCTGTTAACGCAAGAAATGAAGTCGAAAGAGCAGTGGACTCTTGGGAGAGTTTCGTTTCCTCCGTGGTTGACAAGATCATTGGGAGGAAACTAATTGTCTGCGGTAGAGCAGTTAATTGGTGGACCAATGAGATTAAACTCAAGATAGCTGAGAGACGAGCCCTCTATAAAGAGTGCTGCAATTTGGAAACCAACAGAGAATTGTGGGCGAGGTACTACCAGCTCCGTAAAGATATCAATCAGCTTGTTAGGTCTCAGAAGAAATTATACTGGGACAAGTTATACAGTGAAATAAACTCAAACCACCATGGTGGTAATGACAAGAAATTCTGGTTGGCCCTTCAACGTTTGTACAAGCCGAAAAACGGTCAGCAAGTACAAGCGCTGAAGACTACTAAAGGTGCAGTGGTGACTTCATCGGTTGACATTGTCAAAACCTTTGAAACTCACTACAATATCCTTGGCAGAACTTCTAGGTCTAACAGTGAGGGGTCTTCTGCTGAATGGAGGGACACAGTTGGAAAAACTGTTCCTATGATTCAAAACAGCCCTGATGAACTGGAGTATATTTCAATGGCTTATAATGCTCCCATTAGTTCTTCTGAGATTGTGGAAGCAATTGAACATTTAAATGGATATAAAGCTGGTGGACCTGATGGTATTGTCAACGAGCTTATCAAGCACGGTGGCGATCCCATGATAGAGGCCCTAGTTCTCCTCTTTAACCTTATCTGGAAGACTGAAATGATCCCCTTTCGCTAGCGACAGGGGGTCATTGTCAATCTATACAAGAAGGGTGACAGAGAAGAACCGGGGAACTACCGTGGCATCACGCTCCTCAATGTTGTTGGCAAGACATTTTGCAGAGTTATAAGTACTCGTCTCGAGGTTGATCTGGAGTCTAGAGGTTGGTTCCACAAAGGCCAAGCTGGCTTTCGGCGAAACAGGGGCTGTGTGGATCATATCTTCACTCTAAGCCAAATTATCCAGGGAAGGAAAAAAAAAGGGAAACCCACTTATGTTTTTTTCCTGGATGTCAAAAAGGCTTATGACACAGTGTGGAGAAATGGCCTATGGTTCCGCCTCTGGTCTTGTGGGATCAAGGGAAAGATGTGGAGAGTTGTCCACAACTTGTATGCTCACACCAAAAGCTGTGTCACTGTTAACGGACAGAAGTCCAACTTCTTTGACATAGACCAAGGTGTAGCTCAAGGATGTACTCTCTCCCCTCTGCTCTTCAATGTTTTCATCAATCAACTCCTCGAGGATGTGGAAAGTGAGGGATTTGGGTTAAGGGTGGGTGATACCACCATACCAGCCCTTATGTTTGCGGATGACTTCGCAGGCATAGGGGAGACTCCAACCAATCTCCAGGAGTTGATTGATTGCGCGAAGAGATACTTTGATCTTTGGGGGCTAGAGGCTAATGTCAGCACATGTGCAGTGGTAGCATTGAACAACAGAGGAGAGGGAGGAGGTGATCTTAAGTGGCAGTGGGGTAGCCAAGAGATCCCGGTCCTCCCTTCCTACACTTACCTGGGCGTTGAGTTCTCCTCCAATTGTAATTGGGATGCACATATCCGGAAAGTTGTTCAAACTGGCAAGGGCAAAGCTCTGGGGCTCACTAAATTTTTCCACTGTAGAGGGGTCAACTCTGAGGTTAAGAAAACCATGCTTTGTCGCGTTATTAGACCTGCCTTGGAGTATGGATCTGCTATATGGGTTGATAACTCCAACTAGGCTAAGTCTCTAGAATCCATTCAAGTGGGGGTGCTTAAGGAGTGTATGTCAGCATGCTCCACAACAGCCAATGTGGCTGTTCGGGGTGAGTTTGGCATTCCGTCCTTAAACTCCCGACGAGATGAATTCAAGGTCAAATGGTGGGGTCAGCTGCAACATATGCCCAACACCAGATATCCTAAGTTAATCGACTCTATATCTTGGAAACAGGACCGCCCTGTCAAACAGGCTAAGTTCTGGCAGAAGAGAGTAGAAGAGATCCTCAAGGACCTGGACCTGGATCCGCAAGTCTTGACCCTACTGGATAAATCTGACTTAGAGGCTGTAGTGTCCTCAGCCATGTCTGTTGCCATGAGATTGTCTGATGAAAATGAAGTTAGGCAGAAAACTTCCCTGAACTTGTTTCCAGTCTGTGACATGGGGGAGGACATCTTGGATGACCTCAAGGGTCTACCCACTCTCGGCACTAGACTGACATTTAAACTCAGGGCAGGAAGCCTACCTTTGAACAACAAACATAAGCAGAGAGGAAAGGGAGAGTGCAATTGCCCGTTGTGTGGGCAATCTGAAGACAGTATTCATTTTCTGATACACTGTCCAGGGTTCGCTCACGACTCTTCCTCCCCCATCTTCCTGCCCCCTCTATTGTCATATGTTGATAATATGTGAAGCCATTATCAGCCATTATCATATTGTACTCTCATTGATATGTACGATGGTCATCGGGGCCAGATTGTGCCTACAAGGGATTCCCCAAAGAACCCCCAAAGAGGGTCGAAACATACAAGGAGGACTTCCCCAGTGACGTTTGGCGTGTTCAATGGATCAGACGTAAATGCATTTTGGGTGCGATTTCTGCTGCATTCAGTGTATGTATATTATAGAGCGCGTTTGTTGTTGATGTATCCTACATGATGTTCATGCTTTGTCTTCCTACATAACTCTTTCCCACATGTTGATTTGCAGGATGCAGTGAGAAAGAAGAAGGGAGTTGCTCCGGCAGGTGTCTTCAACCATCCCTCCCCACGTCTTCAACCAACCCCGAATGGAAGAGGCCCTCCCTCCTTTCCACCTAACACTGGTGTGTTTTATCCCCCTGGCATTCAGAGGTATGCATAGTATCAACAACAGACTGCTCATGTTCCAGCCGCCCCTGAAATTCACCCGCCCTTTTCTCAGTCCTACAATGCAAACAGCCTGTCAGGGGAGAACCGGTCATGTGCAGGTCCAAGTAGTCCTGCAGTTCCGTGTGGGGCATTTCCGCAAACTGGGGAAGCACAACATGCTCCTGTTCAGTAAAGGGCCGCGACACACACCCCTACCAACAGGGAGTCGATGTCCTCATCGACTTGTCCATTTTGTAGAAACGAACATCCAAGTTGTGGCGTCCCACATCAAGGAGTTTGTTTCCGTACCATGGCGTCCCATGGCAAAGAACCAAACCCCACACTTGACTCTACTCTCCACTAGCTAGTTCGGCCGACTTCCTCCAAGTCCCGGCCAAGGGTGGAGCCTCTCCAGCTCCTCCCAGTGCACTCTTCTTGGCCTACTTCAAGGCCAAGGAACGATCCTCCCCGAGGATCGAATCGCCTTACTGCAACAACATTGCTTGCGATTGCTCATGATGCCGCTTTTGGCATCACCTTGAGCAAGGGTTCACCTGGAACCCTCTTTGACTAGGAAGATAACCTTGAACCAACCGTGCGCCCCAATCACTACAATTGGGTCCGTCTTGGAATGTTGGCCTGAGGTGCGGGAACACGCCGAAGCCGCACTACGACTTCGTCCCAAGGCTACACGATTATAGTACGTGAACGGAAGCACGTAGCTTCCGCGTTAGCCCGCACTACAAGGCAACCCCCTCGGTAGTGCAGTTATAGTACGCGCACGCGCCAGGTGCGCACTAGCACGTGAACTCCCAAAGAAGGCGCAAGTTTCCTTGCCCCTTGGATGGGAGTCACCCGATTTCGCCACTGCGCAAACACACGATTACCCAATTTACCTCTCCCACTTTTGTAAGCTAGCATGCATTCTACACACTAGCCAACCACACCATGCATTACCATTCCAAACACAATAGGACGCACAATATTTGGAACCCATTTCCTTTATAACAAATTTTTGTACAATACAAGTTTTTGCAATCGGATTCCTGAGCTAGCTAAACCGGGCTAAGCATGCATTTCCTCCCCCACGCTCCAAGGTTGATGTCCCCATCAACGCTTCTTCCGCTTTTGAGGTCGCCCTTCGAAAGCTGCAACCGCCTCGGATGCGTTTCCCATTTCTGAGGCACGCACCCAAGATGCCTCCACATGATGATAGCCCTTCCATTTGACGAGATACTCCGTTTCTCGGTTCCTGAACCTCCTCGACTTAAGTATTGCCTCCACCTCGTACTCAGGTTCATTTTCATGAACCAACAGCGTAGGTGGTGGACGCAACACTTGATGCCGATTCGGACGCGCTTCATCTTTGAAGTAAGGCTTCAAAAGGGAGACATGGAATACTGGGTGCACCTTGCTGTTTGCCGGCAGCTCCAATTCATACACATCCTCATTCATAACCTTCCGAATGCGAAAGGGTCCCGCATACGGAGGCACGAACTTCGGACTCACTTCCGGAGGTAGTCGGAAATTCTTGATGTTCAACCAGACCTCTGTGCCTGCCTCAAACTTCACTTCCCTCCGCTTCCGATTCGCCTGCCTTTCATACCGTTTCCTAGCTTTGGCAATATTGTACTTTGCGAGCTTCAACAAACGCTCGCGTTCTTCCAGTAGCGCCGCTACTGCCGGTTCCTCAACGTCATGGGCGGCCCAACTTGTCGGCACCAGAGGTGCTTTTCCATAGACCAACACAAAAGGGGAAACTCCCGTTGCGGAGTGTTCTGTGTTATTATAACAGAACTCTGTCGCGTCTAAGTGTTCCATCCAGTCTGATTGGTCTGCCGACACGTAATTCCGCAAGAATTGCTTCACTACGGAATTCACTCTTTCCATTTGGCCATCCGTCGTAGGTCGGAAGGCGGTGCTCATCTTCAGCCTCGTCCCCATCTTCTTCCAAAGTGCTCTCCAGAATTTACTCGTTAACTTTGGATCGCGGTCCGAGACAATATCCTTCGGGACTCCATGATGCTTTAAGACGTGGGCGAAGTAAAGTCGCCCTGTCTCCTGCGCCGTTGCCGTCTCCTTGGTGGGGATGAAATGGCCCATTTTACTGAACCTATCTACCACCACCATGATTGCATCGAATCCTTTTGACAGCGGCATAGCAGTCATGAAATCCATCGAGACGCTTTCCCAAGTCCCCTCTGGAATCGGCAAGGGTTGTAACAGCCCCACTTGCTTTTTGTACTCGCTCCGGTTTTGTTGGCATGTGGTGCATGTCTTGACATACTCCTCTGCCTCCTCCCTCAGTTTGGGCCAGAAATACTCTTTCTTCAAGAGTGTCGCAGTGCGCTTGGCTCCACCGTGGCCCGCAAGCGGGCTATCATGGCATTTTCTCAAGAGACTATCCCTGATCCCTCCCTTCGGCACGTAGAGACGCTTTTGCTTATACCGGAGTAGTCCATTTTGCAAGTGGAACTGTGATTTAACCCCCATCCTCAAGTCCTGCATCACGGACTTCGCCAGCTCATCCTTCCGGCAAGCCTTCCGGATCTTCCTTTGGAGTGCCGTCTCGCCCTTGTACACCAACAAGAGCTGCTGCTTTCTACTTAAAGCATCGGCCACCACATTGTCCCGTCCCGGTTTGTACTGGATATCCACGTCGAACACTGCCAAAGTATCTTGCCACCTAAGTTGTTTTGGGGACAACTTGGGCTGCGTGGCAAAATACTTCACCGTGACATTGTCCGTGAACACCTTCACTGGGCTGGAACCAACATAGTGGCGCCAGAGCTCAAGGCAATGCACCACCGCCTTCATCTCTTTTTCGTGCGTCGGCCACCGTCGCTCCACTTCATTCAGTTTCTTACTTTTGTAAGCCACTGGACGTCCATCTTGCATAAGTACACCCCCAATCGCGAAGTCCGATGCATCTGTATGAATCTCAAACGGACGATCGAACTCCGGGATTTTCAAGACTGGAGCTTCCGTCATCCGCTGCTTCAATTCAGCAAAAGCTTGGCCACAAAATGTGTTCCATACCCAGACTTTGGATTTACACAGAAGGTCCGACAGCGGCCCCGCGATCTTGGCGAAATTTCTCACATACTTCCGGTAATAGGAGGCGAGTCCTAGGAAGGATCGCACTCCCGGGACCGAAGTCGGAGGCTCCCAGTCCAAGATCGCCCTCACCTTTCTGTCATCCATTTTGATCCCATCCTGTGTAATCACATGCCCCAAGAACTCCACTTTTGTGACCCCGAATTCGCACTTTGAAGCTTTGGCATACAGCTTCCCTTCTCGCAATTTTTGGAACACCCTTTTGAGGTGCTCCAGGTGCTCCTCCTTTGTTTTCAAGTACACCAAGATGTCGTCGATGTACACGATCACAAAGTCATCCAACCACTCCTGGAAAAGGCTGTTCATCAGCGTGCTAAATGTCGCTGGTGCATTGGTGAGCCCAAAAGGCATCACCAAGAACTCATATGAACCATACCTTGTCCTGCACGCGGTCTTCTTTTCATCTCCTTCCGCCACCCGAATTTGGTGATAGCCGGAGCGCAAGTCGATCCGGCTGAAATACTTCGCTCCTGCCAACCGATCGAAGAGGTCGTCGATCCTTGGCAAAGGGTACCGGTTTTTGATAGTCACCTTATTCAGAGCCCTGTAATCGACACACATCCGCAGCGTCCCATCCTTCTTGTCTGCAAATAGCACTGGGGCTCCGTAAGGTGACTTACTCGGCCGGATGTACCCCTTTGACATTAGATCCTTGAGCTGAGTCTTCAGCTCGACCAACTCTCTGTGGCTCAACCGGTAGGGCGCCTTGGCAGGCGGTTCCGATCCCGGTATCACCTCAATCTTGTGGTCAACTCCTCTTCGCGGTGGCAAGCCGCTTGGTAAATCCTCCGGCATCACATCCTGGTATTTCTCCAAAATCCCCTTGATCCAATCTGGGCTCGGCTCCCCATCGCCTTCTCCCTTCACTTCTCTAATGTAAAGCAAGAACTGGGGTTTGTGTGCCTCCTCCACGGCCCACTCCCTTGCTGACAGAAGGTTTATTCGCCCTCCCACGGATTTCGGCATTTCCGACACTCGTAAGACCTCGCCACCATTCCCACATGGCAGCGTGACTACTCTCTTGCGGCCATCTATGACCGCTCCGGATTTGCTCAAAAAGGTCATCCCTAAAATGAGATCGACTCCATCGATCTCGCAGATGGTGAAGTTCTCACGTCCCTCCCAACTCCCCAGTTGAAGAGGAACATCAATCGCCAACCTTGTCGCCAACTGTGGTTCTCCTTTGGCAGAACGCACCTCAATAGAGGCCCCCACGTCACTTGTCGGGAGTCCCAGCTTTTGTGCCGTTGCCGGTGTCATGAAGGAGTGTGACGCTCCTGTGTCCACCAACAACGACACATTAGTTCCAGATATTATCCAATCCACGAACAATAACTGACTCCCTTTTCATAAGGCGCCAGTTTCCTGATACAACTCACAAGAAAATTTGCCTACCTTGCAAGTCCTGGCGACCACCGCTTCCACCAAGCGACTGATGGTATCTTCCGACAGCTCCGTGGTCGCCCGAGTCATGTTCAATTGCCGGGGCTTCGTGCACTTCTTGGCCATGTGCCCGGGCTCCCCGCAATTGAAACACACTCCATCAAAGGTCGCCTTCTGTCTGCCATAAGCCGCTCCACCCGCTTTTCCTTTCGGAGCACCGGGTGCCGCCTTGACGTGTGAAGGCCCTCCCTTCGATTTCCACGTGCCATTATCGCCGCGTGGCCTATCCCACTTCTTTTCCGGTCGGAAGGAGTCACCTTCCCGCCGAATCTTCTTGTGGTTCAGCTCCGTACGGCCTTGTCTTTCACCCCTAGGGACATCCGAGAAACATTCAACCCTCTCAATTGCCTCGTTCAAAGTCTTGGGTGGCTTCTCCTCCAACTTCCGCCTGGCCCATGGGGCCAGTCCCGCCACAAAGTTGAAGACCATTTCTGGTTCTGCCATGTCCGCGACTTCGAGCAACAGCACATTGAAAGCCTGGACGTACCCCCGAATGTCATCTGTTTGCTTCAAATTCCTCATCTTGTCCCGGGCAAGCCAGGACGCGTTGAGGGGCACAAACTGTCTCTTCAACAATTCCTTGAACCCACTCCAGTTCAAGGTTTCCGGACTTGGACCTCGGTTGTGAAGGCGTTTCTGCCACCATTGTTGAGCATAGCCCCTCAAATAGGTGGGAGCCACTTCCACGCGATCCTCGTCACTCAACTTGGCCGCCCGGAAGTACTGCTCCAGCTCCAGCTCCAAGAGCCAGGTGTTGAGTGCCTTCCGATTTCGGACGCCCTCGAAGGTGCCGGGTTCCTTAGGCTTCACCTTAAACTTTGCCTTAGTGGAAGTGGCATTAGCCGCCTTCAACACGTCTTTCAACGTCCCGCCAAACTGCACCAACAACCCTTCCCAAAAGGCTGCCGGCATGGGAGACATCTCTTGGTTTGTCGGAGCTCTCAAGGATTCCTCGGGCTCCGACTCCTCGGATTCCTCCCGCTCTTGGGCGGCCTCATTTTCGGAAACATGCATCGCTTCCTCAAACGGCCGCCTCGGTGACACGCCGCCCCCATCGGGCTCACCGGGATCATCATCTTTTGGGCCGTTCCGCTTTCGCTTCGGCTTGCCCGACCCCATGATGAGGCCAATCCCAAGGACGATCGCGTACTGAACTCTAAGCTCTGATACCAAGTGTCGCGCACCTCAATTCGGTAAACTCCCCTTCAAGTCATAGTTACTCGCTTTGATGCGCGCGCCTGACTCCCAACCTGGCCGCCGGGCCAACTTGGAGCTTCGGTTGCTCACCGGGACATAACGGTCCCCTTTCGCTTCCCTCTAAAACCCTCCACCTAATTGGGACTAGGAGAATTCCCTTTGGTAGATGGCAGTCCGGAACAGCTCCCCACTCTTTGGTCGCTTTCCGGCTCGCTCGCTTACTCACTAGTTTTTGGTCACCAACGGGCTTGCACCGTTCTCGGGGTTACTACTCCCTATATATACTTCTGTAGCTGTCCGCGGGGGTTTCACAACCAGCCATGCCATTTTATGGCAAACCACCACGAAGACCCTCGATTCCCGGTGGTGAGTCGCGGTGAGTCTTGGCCCGCTCACCACGGCCCCTATGGACCGTGATGAGTCCCAAGACTCCCCACGACTCCCACCACGAGGTCTCCGCCCCCATGGTGAGTCCTATGCCACCCCCACTAAGTCCCACTAAGCTACCACCACCCCTTGTGGAGCCACCCCCACCGCAACCTGGTGTGCGGGGCTCCACCTAGTGAGCACCTCCGCTTCCCTGAGTGCCTTGGGCACTCAAGGGTGCCTCAGCCCCCCATACCTATCGCTGCCGCTGCCCCCACCACAGGGGCAGCCCCTCATGTGTCCCGACCCCCTGCCCTCAAGGCAAAGGGCCGCGACATGGGCACTACCACGAAGGTGTGTGGTACCCTCACCCCAACCCTCCCCCACCTGCGTATCCTCCCCAGGCAACGTATCCTAGAAGCCCCATGTATAGTGCGCCGCTGCATGGCCCTTATTCCAGGCAGCCCACAGCTTCACCCAATTGCACCGCTTTGCGGCCTCTTCAATTCCCAAGCTCACCAGCTCCGAGCACAGGTTATGTTCCTGTCCACCCCACACCCCACGTTGGTGCGTGGCAGGGTTCATGTCCGCCTGCAGGGCCCCATGTTGCAAGTTGTGAGGGAGGAGAGGAGGCCCGTGATTCCAATATGACTCCAGATGCGCAACATTTGACTGGCAAGGACAGAGCCAATTTTTTGCGCAAGGCGAGGAGAGTAGCACGGAAAGGGTTGAAGGAAACGGCTTGTGCAAATGTGGCTGCTGGGCAAAAGAGATTCATAGTTGCATGTGGCAAAAAGGGCCCATGCGGGGATGCACGGATTGACTGGCTGGCAGCCCTGCGAGGGCAATGCCAACGTGTGCTGGACTGTTCTGTGCCCATCCATCTTCAACCTCAAAGTCTGATTGACGAGGTGGGTGAACTATTAGCAGATGATTGGGAATATTTACCTCCTGGGATAACTGGCGCCCAACTTCGAACTGAGATTGGAGGCGTCATTAAATACCAGCGCATCAAACTGTTTAGAAAAGTGTACTCCCGTGGCAAACCTAAGCCCCACTATTCAAATGCTTGCGTGCCGCTTCTGCAGGTAAGAGCTATGTGCTCCTTGAGACAGATTTCCTGGTGCATACATGTGGTCACTGCAAGAAGGGTTCAGTCTAGTTTTTTCATCCACAAAATTGTGACTCCTAGTGGGTGTTGGTGATATGCACAGAGCAAAGTATGCCTTGCTTCTCACTGGGACACCAGCATTGTCTCGGCCTATTGAATTATTCAAACAGGTATTGCTCTGTCCAAAGTTCCCCTGGAATTATGCATAGAATTCCAAAACTCAGAAGAGAAGTCAATAGCAATTTCATCTGACACATTATAAAGCTGAGATATGTAAAAGAACAATCCATCAAGAAAAATGGAGGGTGAGAGAGAAGGTCGAGCAAATCCTACACCCATGCAATAGCGGTTGTCATATTCCTTCACACTCTTATAGACGCCCGGTTGAAGTGCTTCAAGTTGCACAGAAAAAAAACCTTGTGTAAGAGGAAATGTCCTTCATACAGATTGATCACAATTAGAGATCAACCTAAGATTGGAACCCTACAAAATACCAATACATATTGTTGAGGGCAGAATCAGTCTATCACATACAAGAAGCAAACCTAAGAATGGGTCTTATATTGGGAGATGTAAAGTCACTCAGATTCATGCTTATCTAGAGATTGGTTGAAAAATCAACTCACTATATGTCTTGCAACTCACACTAGTGTGTAAGTTTGCTCAGGTTTTCGCCTTTCACACTGCGGTCGCAAGGTGTGGCTTTTTCTTAATGTACAATGTGAAGAAGTTTGTCTATCCTGCAAAGGTGGGCTCTTGGCTCCGTTAGTACCATGATTTGGTATTCTTCCTGAGGTTTACAAGGTTTTTGGGAGAGTGAGCTTGGTCTTAGCACCTTCCGTGTTTCAATCTCTGCCTGCTCAGCTACACCGTGGTGGTTCTCAGACCAATCCGACATTACCTGACTACAGACACAAGCAGCACACACAAGAGGTCCTTTTGGATTGATGGTCGGTCAAATCCTCCATGGGTTATGACACAAGGTAAAGGACAATGTGGTGAGGGCACCTTCTTCTTCGACCTATTTCAGCCTGTTTTTCTCTCTCATCAGACTCGGCCCTGAGATGCATATTGAATTGTGTAAGTTAGCTCGTTGGGAGGATCTGTGGTGGTTCGGAGTGACTTTGACAAGTTACTGCCGATGTGGCAGCAGGAAAGTGTCCAAAAACAGATAACAGAGATGAGGAGAAGCTTTGGAATGAACACTTTTCCGACCCCAGTCAATGGTGGGACAATGGAGACAAAAAGGTGAATGCGAGGGTCGGATTTCAAGCTCCAGATTACCTACGATTCCATGTGGAAGGATAGCTACAAGAAACCTGCATGGGTAGATGGTCAACTGGAAGCCGCAGCAGCGGCGGCACAATTGATAAAATCAGGCACTGCTAATCAAGGCACCTTCATCAACACATTTCACCCAGAATTAGATTGTCTGGGCAGATGAAGGAGGCGGGGTATATGTCTGACACGCGCTTTGTATTGCATGATGTGGGGGGAGGATGAAAGGGAATTTTCTCTTTGCCACCACAGTGAGAAGTTGGCCATAGGTTTTGTGTCTCGAGACAAAGGTAGTGGATCTGCCAACATCCAATCCAACCCCATTAAACAGGTGAAGTCCTGGCGGAACGAGAAGATGAGATTTTCAAGTACCTGAATATTAGGCAAGAGGAACTGACCCTGCTAAGATGAAGTTGACTTGGAAGCTGACTTGGAAGCTGACTTGGAAGCTGACGTGTCCAAGGCCATTTTGGAAGCCTGCAGTATGTCCGAACAAAAGTTAGGATAAAACCCTGAACTCGTTTCCAGTTTGTGACATGGATGAGTGAAGGGCAGCCTTGGCACTACAGTAATTTTAACTCAGGGTGGGGAGTCTACTTTTGAACAATAAGTGGATGCAAAGAGGAAATGGAGATTGTCAATGGCCGGTGTGCAGGACAATATCCATTTTATGTTACAATGTCCTCTCTCTTATTTTTACCCATTTTGTCCCATATGCTCTTTGAGCTTTCTGTGGACATTACAAAGTTCCATTTCATTTCATTCTCTTTCTTTTCCTGCAACGGGGATTCCACTCTCTATTCCGTGGAACTCAATCTCTCAAAACGGAGGGCCTGTGCAAGCTCCTGCCTGGTCTACCCGGGCTTCCTATCACATTCCTCTATTGAACAGATCCATATAAATTTTATTTATAAAAAAAAACAAAAAACAAAAAAACAAAGATGCAGCTTGCCACCTTCCACTCTATTTCTCATGTTGTTACCCACCTATAAACTCAAGGGCATGGATTGATGGATAGTTTATGTGCAACTGGCTTTGAGGAATTTAATTTACGAGCTCCTCCAGTTGTCTAGTGTGGAAGTAGTTTTTTTATCGTCATAGCTCATTTCCGGCTGTCTGGACTGAATCTAGATCTGCCGAACATAACTTAATCTTGAATTGCCTCTTTTGGATGCTTTTGTTTTGGCTGTCTATTGTGTGAGACTTCAGTATCTTAAAACTTGACTATAGCCATCTTGAAGAGGATGCAACGGGAGTATTTGACAATGTGGCTGAATGAAATGTGGTGTCGTGGAATCCGATGATTGCAGGATATGCCCAACATGGTTGTCATAGGGAGGTCCTGCAACTATTTGAAGAAATGCAAAAGAACTGCTTGAAGCCGGACAGTATCACATATGTGTTCTCTTTGCAGGCAGCCACACTGGCCTACTGAATGAAGGAAGACGCTAATTTGATTCCCTGAGTCAAGATCATGGTGTCACTCCGATAGTAAAGCACTTTGGCTGCATGGTGGACCTTCTTGGACATGCAGTACAACTGGATGAGGCAGTGGACCTAATTAATAAATGCCAATCAATCCAGATGTTGTGGTGTGAAAGGCCTTGCTTGGTGCCTGCAGAATCCATGACAATGTGGAGATGGCTGAGCGGCAACATCTATCCTCAAGTGGGATGAGCAGGATGCCGCGACTTATGTGTTGCTATATCAAACATCTATGCTGCAGCTGGCAGGTGGGATGATACTGCAAAGGTGAGAAGAATGATGAAGGTCAGAGGGGTTAGAAAGGAGCCAGATGACAAGTTGCATCCCAGAATTAAGGAAATCCATGCTGAGCTGAGTTGTCTGGGCAGATGAAGGAGGCGGGGTATGTGCCTTGCACGAGGAGGAAAGGAATTTTCTCTTTGCCACCACAGTGAGAAGCTGGCCATTGGTTTTGGGCTGATCAGCACG